>NJDC01005150.1:90034-103252 GCA_002245475.1 Calephelis virginiensis
ACTTAGGGAGATTTGGCGGCAGCGAGGAAATTCACGATACACTAATTTCTTCATGATTATTTTATTTGTGCACTTTCACTGAACAAAATTAAACTAAAATTCACCTAAATTAACCAATTTTACTCATAATTTACACTAAATTCAATAATCGTGGAAAAATTACGACCATTCACGATGGCGCCTCAAAAACACCTGCATTACTTTTTGTAATTTTGACTTAGCTAGACTTTTAAACTTACTTATAATGATTATTTTTTTAGCTTCCGACGGAAAAAAGAGGTGTATTATAAATTTAACGTCTTTCTGTGTGTGTTGTTATAGTTATGATGACATATGATCATAACTTTTAAAGGGATTGACCGATTTCGATGCGTTTTCATATATTTAAATGTACATACTTCGTGTCTTCGGCTAGTCGTGGGAGCCCTGGTTGTGTCTTTGCTTATCTCTTCAGGGATATGGCGAAGATACTTAAAAGTACATGTAGTTTTTATCGTGGGTTATAGATTTTTTAAAATTTTTAGGTTACTCACGACTAGCTGATGATACGCACTCCACAATGTGCTAGGTTTCAAATCTATTACTAAGAGGACAACGCTGCTGAAACTTGGAAAAGAATTTTGATCTGACTGTCCTTTTAAACAAACACACAGGTTTCAGAGACTATTGAAACCACTCTTGGATAAAAATCGGTGGATACACCAAATATTATTGAAACCCAAAATTATTATCTCAAATGCTCGTATGACTGTGGAATATAAATTTGGATGATTACATTCACGCCGTTCCGGAGTTTCAATCAATGTAAATGTTGTTTCCGTATGTGTAGTTATTGTAATGTAAACTTATTTATTTAATGCAGTATTATTCCGTTACATACATTATTTAATGCAGGAAATTTAAAATCGTTACTGAGTCGTGTTTCATGATGAAGATTAGGGAAGAAGAATTAAGAAGAATTAAACCATGGTTTAAGCTCTCGGTCATAATATAGCGTCGCGATAGTAACATCTACAAGGTCTAGAGATAGCGACTATTGTCTCTCCCAATCATGTACAGTAGTACTTTTTAAATTATGTGCTTCGGCAATATTCGTCAAGCTTCGGAAATCCGAATATATTTTAAACATACCTATACCTAGTTATTACATAATTAATCATTTCGCTTAGGTTTAGATTAGGTCAGCCAATTTAAAAATAAAAGTTTAAAGTGTAAAGCCGAAGCGCATAATTTAAATAGTAGTACTGTAAGTGATGTACGAGTATGATCGATATTTAAACTTTTAAAAGTATATAAACACCATTATGACTTTTATTACCATAACTGTATAATATGATTTTGCAAAAAACGGGGTTGTACATTTTTTTAAACCGTGTTGGTACGGAACTTGTTTTTTTTATGTTATTGAAAAAATCTGATATCTGTCAAGACTGAAGGGGAACTTGAAAATCAGTGTTAAAGCAAAATGTTTTAGCAATATAATATACTCAGTGTTTCTCCCATTAGAAACACAGCACTGCAGACTGTTTATAACATACTTATAGCCTTTTTTTAAATCTCGGAGACTGAATTGACAGATTTAAATGTCAAATTTACAAATAATGATATCTGTATTTTTTTTTGTGCTGTCCTATGATACCGATTTTTGAAACCATAAATTAATGTCGATTTTTGAAGAACGGAAAACCTAAATTTGTTTAATACTACAACCCGAAATTTATAAGCCACTATAACTGACATCGAAAAGGAGAACGTTATATCAAAGATTATTTTTTTATTTAAAATAGCGTACTTCCGAAGTGGTCCAAAAGTCTTGGTCTTCTTGACGGAATCGAGGAAAATACTTAATTTTTGGTGCGATTAGGCGAGTATATATTGGAATCGTAGTCGGTTTTTTGCAATTTACTGAATTGTGAATTATGTTAACCTTTTGTCTTTCAATCTATTGAAGTGTTAAAATGCGTCTGTTGTGCCTATTATATGCAAGTTATCAATTACCAACTGCTATTTTCTGTAAAGTTCTGCTGCATTACTATTGCGTCATGTTTTAATAAAAAAATAGTCATGGGGCCTGGACAAATTACAAAAATTTGTCTAATCTTAAAGTTAGCAAATTTTATGCTTGTATTATTGGTGCTAAACAGGAATACTAATACATGGATATACTGTCTTCTGTGTCTTCTGTGTAAGATAGCCTTAGCGCGACTACGTGAAACTTATGTCTAAAACTTATTTTAAATCGTTATAAATCCTAATTATTTGGCTAAAGAATTCTTAGGCAATGTGTTAGTCGGGTTCTCTGTGTAAACTAGAACATCTGCCGTCCTGCCTGCCTCCTAGTGGCACTCAAGAGGCGAGCAAAGCCGAAATGGCTCAATACTAACAAGACCACTGGTGGTGGAGTGCTGTGCAGGTACTTGCCGGAATAGGGATTTACCGCCTTACTTATTCCTGCCGCCATAGTGACAATGTCATGTTCTAGTCCGGAGAGTAGGGCAGCCGGTAGACTTGCACAATTGGCCTATAACCCCCGCTATACAAAGACACACTTACAATATACATGGTGATTATACACTGTCGTCGTCTATTGTCATATGGAGATCCGCGTACTTGTTCGCTATCTTTTGCCACAAAAATTGTACAGTTTGTTTGTGTTACGCAAAAAATAAGACTTTTAAATTAAATGAATACGAAGCTTTGATGTCATTTATTAATCTGCAGATATTAATCAACCTTTTAGAAGACTAGTTTTGGTTCTAATCACCATTGTAAACAATATTCATGTCAGGAGTCGGCTTTAACATAATATATGTTTAACTAGCTGCCCGTTCCAGCTTCGCTCGGATTGTAATTTTTTTATGATAAATTGAGATTTAAACTATCCTATCTCTCAAGTTGGATCGAACTGCACATGGTGTTCGAGTTTTATTATAATCGGTTAAGTGGTTTAGGAGTCCATTGAGGACAAACATTGTGACACGAGATTTATATATATTAATATTGTTGTTGTTTGATATGTTCTTTGTATAGTATTTTAATGTATATTGTTTTTCTCTTACAGTGTGTGTATAGTGAATGTGTGTGTTAATAAATGTTTTCTTCCTTTCTTTCTTAATGCGTGTAATCTGAATTTTGGTACTTAAATCTAGTTACTTTTAATTTTAAACAACATTAAAAATGAAATTTCGTTTCGTCAGTATTGTTTTGTGTGCACTTTTTGAAAATATGAACAAATTCTAAGGATTTTTGAACTAAAAACTAGCGCTTCTAATGTAAATTACATATAAATTTCATCAAGATCTGACAAGTGGTATTAGAGTCATGTTAATGTCAATAATGACAAAAATTACTAACTTTGTCTATGCATCTATACAAATGAATAAAAATGTTTACTACATAGATATGAATGTATATAATGTGATTTTTCGATACTTCATTCACCGAAATGTGCGGATACCAGACAAATAATTCGACAAAAATGAGAAAAAACAAATCACAAACTTGAATAATATATGCAAATAAATGTATCTCAAACACCTAGTTGTAAATTACAGACCAATAAACTTAAAAACTTTTAAAAGCATCACAGATTTCTGTTATTTATATGTTTTGTTACGTTTTCCTACTTCAAATTGTTATTTTATTTTAAGCAAACAGGAATTTATACTTTCTAGTTATCAGACGAGACGAGAGAGTAATTTAAAAAAATACACCTTTAAAAACCAAAGATACAATAAAAACATTATTTTTCTTCACCTTTTGTAAATATGACTTTCGATCGTTTTTCACGACTACTTTGCCAATGTCAGGTCAGGGTCTTGAGTAAAGCGGTGGCTTCGTTACTCAAGCTCATCTAGGAGATTTGACGGCAGCGAGGAAATAGAAGATATACTAATTTCTTCATGATTATTTCATTTGTGCACTTTTACTGAACAGTATTAGTAATAGTAATTTCTTCATGGTTATTTCATTTGTGCACTTTTACTAAACAGTGATAGCTCGTATGTAAGGGTATTTTATGTTTAGAGGAGGAATAAAGTATACTTTTATCCCGCTCACTAAAGAAGTGAGCTCACTTAATTAGTGACCACAAAACTTGCAATAAGGAATGTTGAGAAAATATTCATATTTTTAAACAATGAAACACTTGTACTGTTTTACGTATCACTTATAATTTATTACTTTGTAAATAGCCTACCGGTTTAGGTTAAGTTTAGGTGGGCTATTTACAAAGTAATAAATTATAAGTGACACGTAAAACAGTACAACTGTTTCTTTGTTTAAAAACATGAATGTTTGGAAGTCTTATCAAGCGCCGACGATGGAAAATATCAAAAAATAAATGTCGAGAAAAACTGGCACGAAAATTGACAAAGTCTTTTGTATTAAAAAAATAACAAACTCATAATCTTTGTTACCCTACCCGGGAATCGAACCACGGACCTCATGATGTTAAGTCCAACGCCAGATCACTAAACCACAGGGTCATTAAAATTAAAAATTTAAAAATTAAAAAATTAAAATTAAAAATTTGGGCGAAAATGTTTCTGTATGTCCTGCTCAATGTATCAGGACATTTAATGGCGCCCAGTGTGCGCGGTATTGTAAAATTTTACAAAATGTCGGTTGTTCAAACAATTCCATTATTTAAACAAATAAAATCATAGCGAAATATTTTCAATGCTCTCCATTTGTTTTACGAAATCCGCTGGAGGTTAAAATTAAATGTGAATATTATTTAAACAATACCATGGTTTTTGTAGTGCAAATAGGTGTGTTTGACTTTTTCAATAAAAGTTTGGCTACTAATTTGCAAATTCTAAAATGATTAACCAACGCGATATTACTTTTTCTATTACAATAACGTCAGTTCGAGTTTTGGCTCCATCGTGAGTGAAGGTGGTCGTAATTTTTTCATTATTATTCAATTTCGTGTTAATATTGAGTGAAATTGGTTAATTTAAGTAGGAATTAGATTAATTTTGTTCAATGAAAGTGCACAAATTAAATAATCATGAAGAAATTAGTGTATCATCTATTTCCTCCCTGCCGTCAAATTTCACTAATGAGCTTGAGTAACGAAGCCACCGCTTAGCTCAAGACCCTGACCTGACATGACTTTGTACATAGTGGCTAATGACTGTATAAGAATTAACTAACTTGACATTGGCAAAGTAGTCGCGAAAAACGATCGAAAAACATATTTAGAAAAGAAGAAGAAGAAGAACGTCAGTTCTCTTGATTGTCGGGTTCTGTGCTAAAGAGCAGGTAAATAAACTGCATATATGTGGCTTGAAACTCGGCCACAAGATAGCAACTCGCCACGCAGCAGTAAAATTATTGCTTGTTTGGTTTTGTTATATTATATGGCGAAAAACTTCCTAATATATAATTTTTGACCACAGCACAGCTACGCACCTGCAACAGCTATGGTGTCTATAGGCCACGGTCGTCTCTTACCATCAGGAGAGATTGGCTTGTTCTCATGTGTGCTTTAACCTCTAAAGACCCCGTATCCTCAGACGAGTAGGTACATAGCTTTTAAAAAACCCGTTGTCTTTGTTTTCGGCGAAATTGAATTTTGGCGGACAATTTTGAGTGAGGACATAATCCCGATGTACTCGTATATAAGTCCATAGACGAAAACTCACCGGAAAATTTTTCTAAGTCTCCGTGCCACAATATATTTTTTTTTTGGAAAAAACTTAGGACTCTAGGGGTTAAATCTTTGAAAATTCTTATAATCACTTCGGAATCATGACCCACCTTCCCAAAGAGGAACCATCAAAATCTATGAGTTATATTTCGGCCGTTCAGAGAATGTATTCCTGAGACGTCGCGATTGAACTGACGACGTTACTTTGTAATGGCGTTGCAGTTACGATAAAAATATTATTGCTGGTTGTTCACCGTTTTAACAATTGATAAGCATTGAAACAACATTATTATATCAATAATCAATTAATGTTATAATATTGTGCCAAACTGAGTGTCAAATAACTTGGTAAACAATATTTTTTCTAAATCTAAACTGCGCTATTACAAAGTTATGTCAGCGCTTTATATTTGTAGTGCTGTGCTAACTGATAGGTGTCAGGAACGCATTCTCTGAACGGCCACAGATAAGTGGCCGAGCAATCGCATAACATACATAAAAACAGACGAATTGATAACCTCTTTATTTTTGGAATCGGTCAAAAAGAATTGATTCAATGACAGAATTAAAAAAAAAAGTGAAAACTATTTTCCGAACAATTATAACTAACCAGTCATAAGAAGATGAAACAAGCTCCCTGACACCAGAAGTTATGGCGCCTAGTATCTTTGAAAATAAATAGTATACTGAACCGTTGACGAAGACCACATTAAGCTACTACTTAAAGATACGTAGCGTTACTGTAATGGAGGTCATGTAATGTTGGTTAAGTTTTATCGTCTCCCAAAATGGTAATTTTAAGTCAACGACTGCTCATTCCCTGCTAGAACATTAGCAAAGTGTGTGACTGAAGATTATTTTTAACATGCAACAATATTTTTGGACCTTGAAATAATGAACAAACAGCCTTTGGTGACAGCAACATTAATATGAGATGATCTATCTTTCTAAAACAGAAACATTAAAACCGGTTGACTCCGTCTGTAACGGAGTAATAGCGTAACAACGATACAAAAATATGCAATCGAATTGAGAACCTCCTCTTTTTTTGGAATCAGTTGGTTAAACGCGCAGACGATTCATAGTAAGTACATGTTGTACATACTAGTGGTCGCCCATTGGTCGAAATCCGCCCATAATAAATTTCAATATCTTTTTGATAAGAACGCCATCTTCATTTCTCAAGACCAACTACTTTGTTTCCAAACTGTTTAGTGCGCCATCTGTGACCTTTTATTTTTATCAACAATATATTTGTTTTTGTGCCAAATGCATGGTAGTGTGGATAATGTTTTATTTATTGAATTAATGTACTTTATAAGCATTGTTATTTAAAAATATTAGCGTTTTGCACTTCTCCTACACATAAACTATAAGTGTGCCAAATTTTATGGTCCTGGGTCCTCGCAATTTTCGTAAAAAGGGGTCCAAAGTTTTGGCATCACGTATTAATATATAGATGTTTAATATTGATGCAAATAGGTGCAACTAAATACAATAATCATTAGCAATATAGCTTATCGCAGATTTATTGCACTTATATGGCATTAGTAAAAAATGTATAGGACACATATTCGTCCTAAAAAAACTTACATTGGATTACAAAACAGTAATATTTATTTATTTATTATGTATAAATCCATTGCTATTCATTAGTCTCGCTTAATCTCGAGAACTGAATTATTTGTTCAAGTCCAGGGAGAGTTTAAAAGATAATGAAAAGGGAAACAAGGCAAGGAGACTAAGAAAACTAACATTTTACTTTTTCCAATACAAACTGAACGGGTGGAATGAAGTTCGCCGGTACAGCTAGTGTTGAATAAACAAAATAAACATTGTTTAGTAAAATTTCAATTCGAAATAATCGTCTGTTCTCAAACGAGTATTGAATAATTAATCAGATTGGCATTTTGTTCGTTTTAAATTTAAATTGGTCTCTTATTTTAAATGATGCAAATAAATGATTAATTAATTTTGAACGTGTGCGGCGCTGTTTTGACGTCCCATCGACATGTTTACGAACAAACTGATCAATTTAAAGTTTGCATATTATATTACTCAATTAAACTGTTTGTAATTTCCAGTTCGAGATTGCTGCTTAAAGCTACTTTTTCGGAAATTGTAATTGGTATTAATGAAAGTTGACTGTTAGAGGTCCCAGGTTCGATCACGGGGTTGAGCAACAAAAATGTAGAAAATGCATATTTTCAATTTTCTAATAAAAATAATGTTGTCCGGAATTGGATATGTGCCCGGTTGGCGATACTTACCACCTATGTTGTGGGACTAATTGTCTTCGGGTAGTCGTAGGTGCCCTGATGTGACTCTACCTACTCCTTCGGGGACATGACCGGGCGTGAAGAAATTATTTTCATTTTTTTTAAACAAGAATTTACTTCTAGATATACAATTAATATATTTGACCTCAATTTATAATACGTATACATATATAAATATGTATTAATTTCACACAACCTGTGTATCGTATTTATTATTCTCTCCTTGTTAATGGTATACTAGGTAACCTGGTTGTTAATCTGACTACGTTCTCGGGAATACGTCAAAATACTTACGTTTAAATTTCTTTCTTTCTTTAGTTTTTGGCATTCGCGTTATTCAAGTAGAAATTTGCATGAAGTTAACCGATTTACCTAAATCGGATTTCAATTGATTAAAATTAGTCATAAGTCGTCAATAAAAGTCATGTCAGGTCTTGAGTAAAGCGGTGGCTTCATTACTCATGCTTATATAGCGAGTTTTGGCGGCAACAACGAAAACACGATACGCTAATCATGATTATTTCAATTGTACAAAATGCCACCAAAATTGACTAATTTCACTCAATATAAACACAAAATTCAATAATTATGAAAAAACTTCGACCATCTTTTCTCTCAATGGCGCCAAACCGCCTAATTTTACTTTTAAGTTAATACACGGTTCATAGGCTTAGTTGCCAGGTATTTTTAAAATAAATAACAAACACCTGACAAAAAAAATAATTTAATTTCTTTACTTAATTGCTCGAGTCATTTCCTTTTTATCCTCCATCCCTCTAGGCAAAGTCTCGACCTTAGTGATAATAATAATAATAATCGCCTGTGTGGTCTAGCGGTCCAGGTGTTGGACTTGACTTCATGGGGTCCCGGGTTCGATTCCCGGGTCGGGCAACAAAAAGCAAATTTGTTTTTTCCAATTTTTCTAATATAAAAAAAGCTGCTCGGGATTGAAAGATGATCCAGTTGACATCATGCTTGCAACCTATCACATTGTGGGACTTGGTGTCTTCGGTTAGTCGTGGGTGCTGTGGTTGTACCTATGCCTACCTCTTCGGGGATATGGGCGTGAAGATACTTTTTTTATAATAATAACATTTATTTGCAAACACAGGGTAAGGAAAAACAAAATAACCTCTTAATCCTATTTTACCAAATAGTTGGCACGCAAATATTTTGAACAACTCATACATACTTACATATCTTCAGGCCAAATCCCATACGGGGTTGGCAGAGAGTATCGAGTGCCAGACCTCACGATCCTGACTATTCCTGACAAACCTGTCTAGCTTCCTTCACATTCATTACCCTTTTCATACAAACACGACGGTTCTCGGACTCTTGACACCACTCTACGATAATATCCGAGTGATTTGATCGTGGAATGACAGCCTTGGTCTCCCCGGGTACCAACATCCATCCACATTCGCATTGTATATCTGCTTTGTCAATCTTTCATCTGTCATTCTTTCCACATGACCGAACCAGCGGAGCATGCCCTTTTGCATTTTGACACCAACACTTTCTTTCAATCTCACTCTTTCTCTGATCTCACTGTTACGAATGCGGTCATCGAGCTTCACACCACAGATTTTGCGTAGCGCTCTCATTTCGACCGCATTTATCCTACTTTCATGCTCTTTCTGACATACCCAACTCTCACTTCCATACAGTAACGTTGGGATAAGCACAGAATTATTAAAAACTCATATTAGTCATTATTAGGTACTATATATGATTTTTTATTAATAAAGTGACCCCCGTACAGTACAAAGTCATAACCGGTTCACATTCGACAGAAAAATCGAGTGATATACAGATAAATAAAGTTGTCCCTTTAATAATAATTTATCCCTTTTTAAAATCGACAAAAAATACTAGAGAATTCACTTAACATTTTAGTAATGTTAGATAGTTAAAAATATACAACACGAACATTAAAATAAAGAGACCATAAAACCTTATGGAGCATTTCAATACTTCAGACATACGCAATTCAAATTCACTGACCGGCAGCGCCCTTGGGAAGGCTTCTTTCATAAACACTAAAAGCCTTTTCGCAACATGGAACTAATATATAAAGTGAAGAGAATTTTATTCTGAATTCCTTTGGATTTTAGTTCAAATGTATCTATTTGGTTAAAGTTTTCAAGTGCGTTAAATAAAATAAATGATGGTTGAGACTTTTTTAAAAGTCAAAAAAGATTATTCTATGTCCTTAGAAATTTTACTATATTACAGTTCATCCAGCAGTTTAGCGGTGAGAGCATAACAGACG
This sequence comes from Calephelis virginiensis, assembly GCA_002245475.1. NCBI lineage: Eukaryota > Metazoa > Arthropoda > Insecta > Lepidoptera > Riodinidae > Calephelis > Calephelis virginiensis. The sequence goes on from NJDC01005150.1 coordinate 100,245, forward strand.
AATAGAATTTCGCGTATATAGTATTAAGTACAGATTTATAGTTTTGATTCGACTTCTGAGGAGTTTGTCATGGAGAATATTGAAACTAGTGGTCGCCCATTCGTCAAAATTCGACAATAATAAATTTTAATATCTTGTTGACGGGAACGCCATCTTCATTTCTCGAGACCAACTACTTTGTCTCCAAACTTTTTAGTGCGCTATCTGTGATTTTTATCGTTATCATCAATATATTTGTTTGTGGTGTAAATGCATGGTAGTGTGGGTAATGTTTTATTTATTGATTTAATGTACTTTATAAGCATAATTATTGAAAAAATATTAGCGTTCTGCACTTCTCCTACACATAAACTATAAGTGTCCTAAATTTCATACTCCCCCGTACCCGCAATTTTCGTAAAAATGGATCAAAAGTTTTAGTATCACGTATTAATATATAGATTTTTTTCAAAATCAAAACGTTTAGTCTATGATCTGAGGTCCTAATATGTTGTAAAACTCGAGAAAGTGGCAACCTCAAAAACCTGTCAAGTAGGCGTACTGATTAACTTGAAAAATAAAGGCTAAAATTAAGAACTAAAACGCTAATTAGGGTGTTACAATACTAACGCCTGCATTCAGATTATCTTTTAATCACTCATTAACTCGACTTTTTCTTTTCAAATTTGTGACTTAATGATAGACTAGTTATAAATTGACGTATCTGAGTGTGGCTGTAAGATAACTAACAGATTCCGTGATAACGTTGATGTTTTGAAGCCATAGTGAAAGGAGATGATTATAATTTTTTTCTTATTATTGAACCTCGTTTCTCCGTCTTCGCTGAGTAAAATTAGTTGATTTAGGTGTCATTTAGTCTAAATTACAAAGTTAAAGTGAAATATTTATGAAATAGGTATAACGTGTATTTCCTCGTTGCCGTCAAATTTCACTAAATGAGCTGATACGACACTTTATAACGACTATTTAAGAACTGAAGAAATGAACTGAAAATAAATAAAAAAAGTATATTAATACGGAAGACGTGACAGAATGGACTTAAGCCGGGCGTATACATACTGATTCCGGATCAGGTTTCCGTATCAGGGTTTCAGATTCGGAAACCTGAATGGTCCGCGTGCATACAAAATGTTCGACAAGGCGCACACTGTTCTTACTTTTTCCGGACAGAAAAAAACCTGACGTTCGGTTCGGAATTTCTCCGTGCGTTCGTTTTGGAAGAACGGTAAAAAACCTGATGACGTCATCCCGAACGCAGCATTTGCATACATTCTGGCTCGATCGCCGCACACGTACGGAAATTTTCATTCAGAATCGCGTTGGCGCTGTGCCGAGTAGACGTACGACGTGTAACGTTCTCCGTTCGCTGTTAAAAAAATGTGCGAAGCCGAGAATTTGATGATGAGTTTTGAAAAACACCAATGCACATGGGATATAAATCACGCGGATTATCATAACCGTGATATGAAAGATTTGGCCTGGGAACAGATATGTAAAAATCTTATTCAAGATTGGGAAACGTGCACAGATAAAGTAAACAAATGTAAGTATTTTAATATTCCTATATTTTTGAATCAATTTGGATTAATAATACTTTCATTGTATTGGCATGACAGTTCTCCTTCCGGCGAGACGAAATACTCGGCAAAATTATCTCGTATAGTTCTGCCTCGGTTTGTAGATTGTCGTGCAGAACGGAATGGAAAATCCTCGAAGTAATGTGCCAATGTATCTTTAAAATTATAACCATCTCGTCTGCGTACAAAATTATGCAATACGCATGCTGTCTTCGTTATTAGAACAGCAAAATCTGGTGGAATTGTCATACTTGTATGAAAAACCTCCACTTGTTTGAAAGAATGCCGAAAGCACATTCAACTATTCGTCGAGCTCGACTTAATCGATAGTTAAAGATTCGACGTTGATTATTGAAGTTCTGCCTTGGATAAGGTTTCAAAAAATGATTGTTTAGTGGAAAGGCCTCATCACCTAAAAACACAAATGGTAGAGGTGGGCCATTACTTCCTGGCAGAGGTTTGGCTTCAGGCAAATTAAGGCGATTTTCTTGTAACATTTTCCCAAAAGCCCAATTTCTAAAGATATTACTGTCACTGTCTCTGCCAAAAAAGCACCTACGTCAATAGCTATGAACCGTAGGTCTGCGTCTACTACTGCCATCAATACAATAGAAAAATAGTTTTTATAGTTTTAAAAAGCAGACCCACTGCGCTGGGGAGAAATCAAACGATTATGTTTCCCATCAACTGCCCCTACACAATTTGGAAAGTTGGCATTTCTATAATAACTGTCCGCAATTTCAATCCAACGTTCTTTTGATGACGGTGGCCTCATTTCTAAACATTGGTGCACCTCCCAAATAGCTTCACAGGTTTCATTAACTAGTGCAGACACAGTTCGGCTTCCCACCAGAAAATCTGTTTTCATTTCTTCAAAATTGCAACCAGTTGCCAGAAATCTGAAACAAAAAGCATTATAGTTTTATTTTTAACTTATTTCAGGTGCCGAATTGAAGAAGAAATGGAACAACATTAGAGACTATTATCGCAAAGAAATTCGGAAAACCAAAAATCTTCCTACTGGCAGTGCTGCTAAAAAGCCCAAAACTTATGTTTATAGTTCCTTGCTTTACTTCCTTACACCAGTGTTTGCTACTAGAAAATCAGAAGGGAACTATCCAACCGAATATGCAGAATCTACCCAACCACAACAACAATCAGAAACTGAAGAACAAAATATTGAACCGGAAGATATCAATCGTGTGGAGTCACCCGTACCTACTTTACCTATAGTCAGTCAGAAAAAAAAGAAAGATGTCCCCAATCAAATACTAAGTATGTTCCAACAAAAACAGAAAAAACCTTCTGCTAATATTGACGCAGATGACGACACGAAATATCTTCTTAGTTTCAGAAGCTATATGAAAACAATGAATGCTCATCAAAAAATTGATTTTAAAGTCGGTATGCTTCAATTGGTAAAAAAATTTA
>NJDC01005150.1:105182-150061 GCA_002245475.1 Calephelis virginiensis
CCAGTGCAATTTATTTATTATTTATTATTCATTATTGTTGATGTGACACCGTGACTAGATGTCTAACTAGGTAGTAGAATTTCGCAGCAACTCGCCCGGATTGGTACCACCGCCTTACCTCTTCCTGCCATCATAACGACCAATACATGCCGTTGACGTGTTCCGGTTAAGAGGGTAAGGTAGCCGGTAAACTTACTTTTGCTCAAGGCCTAACATCCCGGCCTAAGGTTGGCAACGCACCTTTGGTGTCTCTAGGCGGCGTGAATTTCTCACCATCAGGAAATCCGTCTGCTTGTTTGCCTTCCATTATCATAAAAAAATATGAGGTATACGAACATAGGACTATAAGACTACATCATCACTACATAGTATAAAACAAAGTCGCTTCCTCTGTCCCTTTGTCCCTTTGTATGCTTAAATATTTAAAACTTCACAACGGATTTTTTTGAAACTGATAAAGTGCATAAAGAGGAAGGTTTATATGTATAATTTATACCCGTGCGAAGCCGGGGCGGGCCACTAGTTGGTCTACTTCTATCTACTTTAGGTACAAAAACTAAACTTATATTAACATTATAGCTGTTAAACCTATTTCGTTGCGTACATTCTTGCATATCGCATATGTGGTCTAGCAGTCCGGGGTCAGGCTTGATTTCTTAAGATCTCGGATTCCATAGTTGGGTCGGGCAAAAAAAATGGAAAATGTGTATTTCAATTTTTTTTCTAAAACTAACGTGGCTCAGAATTGGATATGTGCCCGGTTGGCAATTGGCTTGCCACCTATCACATTATGGGACTTAGCATCTTCGACTAGTCGTGGGTGTCTTAGTTACGCCTCTGCCTACCTCTTCTGGAATATAGGCGTGAAAACATCTTATCTCTGAATAAAAACTGACATATTTGAGATAGTTTCTAATTACATTACAGATAAGTTTAATCAAGGGTATTGAACATTTTTAGGTTAATAATTAAAACTATGCCATGGTTTATAAGACGGAAACTGGTAATGTATTTCAAGTCTGAAGATAAGATATTCGTAGTGAGTTACCATATCTATATATTAATACGTGATGCCAAAACTTTAAACCCCTTTTTACGAAAATTGCGCTAACGGAAGGGTATGAAATTTGGCACATTTATAGTTTATGTGTAGAAGTGCAGAACTCTAATATTTTTCAATAATAATGATTATAAAGTACATTAAATCAATAAATAAAACATTTCCGATACTACCATGCATTAGACACATACAAACAAATATATTAATGATAACGATAAAAGATCACAGATGGCGCACTAAAAAGTTTGGAAACAAAGTAGTTGGTGGTTTTAAAAAATGAAGATGGCGTTCTTATCGACAAGATATTAAAAAATATTATGGTCGAAATTCGACCAATGGGAGACGACCATTAGTTGTAGTAATAAGATATTGTCTCTTACAATGGTAATCTCACAAACGTGACACATCGTCTAGAGACAGGCTACGAAACGTTTTCATGACATAGCAATAGTTGGATGCGATAATATAAATGTGATGGTAGTGCTTCATGGTAATTCTTCTGAGCACTAAATCTATGCTATATTTTTCAAATGAAAACAAAAACCTAAAAGATGGTACATTTAGACATGTCAAATGACGTGTTCCGGTTTGGAGGGTGAGGTAACCAGTGAACTTACTTTGGATCGAGGCCTATCATCCCGGCCTTAGGTTGGTAACGCACCATTACCATCTTTGGTGTCTCTAGGCGGCGTGAATTTTTAACCATCAGGAAATCCGTCTGCTTGTATGCCTTCCAGTATCATAAAAAAATGTCAAATTAGTATGGGCATAGCACTCCTGCCGTTTTAAGGGTAGGAATAGATTGAAGTCCGAAATACATTAGGAATCTGACTGTTCGAACTGTGTTAAAAAAATGGTGCTTAATACAAATCCACTTACATTTTGTACTGAAAATTCCCGAATGTAGCTCCTCAGATTTGTACATTCTCTGCGTTCAAACTTTTTCAGAAACGGAATTCCGTATAAAAATTCCGAATGTATGTGGCGGCCCTAATTCTACAGAAACATCACGTATTTACAAACTATTCTGACAGCACCAAACGTGTTGTGTCTCTATCTTTTACTTTAGTTTGAAGATGCCTCTGCCTAAGCATCCGGAATTTTAATTTTGATTTAAAAAATTATGTAGAACCACTTAGGAGTCAAAATTTGCCTCTCTAAAAAGAGAGAGTCGTTTTTTACAGCATTATTGGGCTTCAAGTATCTTCACGCCCATATCCCGGAAGAGGCAGAGGCACAACCAGGGCACCCACGACTAGCCGAAGACACTAAGTCCCACAATGTGATAGGAGGCAAGCCTATCGCCAGGCGGACACATCCAATCCCGAGCAACATTTTTTTTATTAGAAAATTGGAAAACCCAAATTTTCTATTTGTTGCCCAACCCGAGATTCGAACCCAGGACCTCATGCAGTCAAATCCAACACTAATAGACAACAGAGGCTTCAATTCACCATGAAATAATGTATAATATGTATAGCAAAAGATGTTACACCAGCGTAGTATAATTATTATTATATTAGATCCCTGAACAAATGTTTCAAGATGCAAATATCCGGGATCCGTAGCCCACATTACCATACGACCCAAACTATGTAAGTGCGATTATGTGTATTAAAATTTCCGCTCGTCACTAAGCTGGGGTAAGTTTTGAGCTCCGTATCAAGAGAGTTCCACATCTCAATCGCTCGCAAACAATGTATTATGTTTCGGCACGGACTCAACGCTGCTTGTTTAAGACTTGTCGCAGTTTAGACTTGGAATTATAGTGTGCGGAACATCCAAACTAATACTGCACATTTGTGTAGGATTATTTATTTTTGTAATTGTTTGTGGATTAGATGAGTGCCTGTAGGGTTATCCTTGAAAATTTAAGGTTAACCCTACAGGCACTCATCTAAATTTATTATTAAATTGAAAATTCAAGGATAACCCTACAGGCACTCATCTAGTCCACAAATCGGTGTCATGCAAATTCAAAATTCTGATGGGATTTGCGTCATTTTGTACTTTTGAACACTAATATACTAGCTAGTTATAAATAAAAAAAAAATTATGTCGAGCAGTAAATATGAATAGAAAATGTGATTTTTCAATTTTCTTTTAAAAACAACGTTGCCCGATATTCGATACGTGATCGGTTGGCGATAACGCTTGCCATCTATTGCATTTCAGACTTAGTGTCAGCTGGTCGTGATTGCCTTGGTGCCGCCTCTGCCTACCTCTTCGGGGATATAGACGTGAAAATACTTTTGTTTATTAGTATCATGTCCCATGCTCAGTCATTACGAAGTTCTACCTACGTACCTAGTGAAATAGTAATTATTTTGCAGGTTTGCAGGTATAATTTTCAGAACATTACTCGTATCTCTGCCGTCACATTAATGTTGCGACGTTAATTTTATTTTTTTATGACATAAGACAGCAAAAAATCACCCGGCTGAAGATGGCTATAAAGACACTAACGATTATAAAGTTGTATCGCTCTCCTATGGCCATTTTTTGCGGACCATCTGCCTTCCTGCCAGGCAGCTCGTAAGAGGCGAGCTTAGGCTTACCGCCACTAGCACCGTGACATCTGACTAGGTGGTAAAATCTCGCAGCGACTCACCCGGATTGGTACCACTGCCTTACCTATTCCTGCCGCCATAACGTCATGACGTGTTCCGGTTGGGAGGATAAGTTAGCCGGTAAACTTACTTTTGCTCGAGGCCTAACAGCCCGGTCTCAGGTTGGCAACGCACCATCACCACCTGTGGTGTCCCAAGGCGGCGGGAATTTCTTACCATCAGGAAATTCGTCTGCTTGATTGCCTTCCAATATCATAAAAAAATGTACCTGCTACCCTACCCTCCGGACCGGGATATGACAAGAGTTATTGTGGCTGCAGAAATAGTTAAGGCTACATATCCCTATCACCGCTTTGAACCGTCTTTAAATATGGATAATGTTACTTGATCATGTATCATTGATTTCACAACTCCCTCTCTTTTCTCGATTTAATTCTCTTTTACGTTGGTAACAGAGCTAAAAATTTAAAAGCACATTAAAGATATTTCATTAACTGCCATTGGTACGAATGGTTTATACTCTAAAATAATATTTCTTGTACTCCCACATATCTTTCCCGTACTAGCTTTTATTTTCAGTCTTTCAAGTTTCACTTATCAAGTTAGTTTTTTTAAGGGAAAATCGTGGGCAAAAGTGAAAATTTCACCTTTGCTAAAAAATCAAATCCTTTACATCCTTTAGAATTTTGTTCCATATCCATACTTCCTTTTATATCTAAAGGTTTTAGAGAAAAAAAGGCTCTTAATTTTCCCCAGTTTTGAGTTGGATTGATTCCTATTTATATGAACAACTATTTAGATGAACACAATTTATTTCCTTAAGTGACGCTGGATCTGAGTAGAATATTGTTGCTGGTGTCCTACAGAGGAGTGTATTATCACCATCACTTTTATCTTGCGATTACATTTCATTTTTCATCTCTTTAATTTTCATTTACACGCCGAAGAATTTACAGCTTTACCATTATTTTGGTGATTTGGATATAATGGTAGAGTTTCATACTGATTAATGATTAATATGATAATGATAAATTAATGATATATGAAAATAAATGATAATGAAAAAATGATTTAGCTGCAATGAGCTCTTGGGCTAATTTTATTTGTTTGGTCTACTAGTTAATCTTGTCAAATCTAAAGTGACTATCAAAGTGAATAGACATACGTTTAATTTTATTAATAACTCCAGTTTGACAATATAGTTTTAAATGGACTCAGATCGCTCTTTCCTTTAGTGTTATAACTTAACTTCATCACAACCTAGAGGTTATTTTTAACTCAGACCTTTTTGGGAGAAAAGTGAAAGTATTTATTATAATTTCCATTTGCTACTTTCTTTGAACAAAAAGAAAATCGGATTTTTCCAATTTTCTAATAAAAAAAATGTTGCTCGGGATAGGATATGTGCCCGGTTGGCGATAGGCTTGCCACCTATCACATAATGGGACTTAGTATCTTCGGCTAGTCGTGGGTAACCTGGTTGTGCCTCTGCCTACATCTTCGGGGATATGGGCGTGAAGATACTTACTTACTTTCTTTTCAACGGTGCAAACCTCAATTATCTAACATAAGACTATTATAAGTGGTAACTTGATATAGGGTTTATTATATTATAGTCAAACGTAATTTATAATTGCCGGAATCACATATTTTAAATAACAATAAAAGGGCTACCCATTAATCACGGGAGGTTTTTTAACCCTCTGTTTTTAATCATATTTGTACTAGAACAAGAGGGTCTAAAAACTAGAATAGAGCCTCCCAATCAGTGCTCTGAATGACTGACTTACCGAGGCTTTCTTTAACACTGAGATATTGTTGATTGGGGTTTGGAAATCGTGGCTTCAATTAAATATATTAATACACGTGATATCTCATTATAGGGATTGATACTTTTATAATCCCCCTTCGAGCCTCACGTGATTAATAGATGGCCTGAAGATACTGAATGGAAATAGGAATCGTAACTCGATGCGAATAGAAAAAAAAAGTACTGTTTTACACAAATACAGGTGCCAGTATCGTTTTAGAAATATACTTTTTTAATATTTAAAGTATCACGAGTGAATTATATGTTAACGCTTTTTTTGTTGAAGTGTTACAGTTTCTGGCGCTATTGACCATCAGGAGTGTAGCATGTCTTAGCCTCAATTTCTAATTTTTTTTTGGATGACTAAATGTGTTGCTAACCTCGAGATGTGTTAATTTAGTCGGCAGCCGGTAATTTTTTTTTATGATATTGGAAGGCAAATAAGCCTACCGATTTTCTGGATGTAAAAAATTCACGCCGCCTAGAGACACCAGAGGTGGTAATGGTGCTTTGCCAACTTGAGGCCGGGATGTTAGGCCTCCAGCAAAAGTAATTTTACCGGCTACCTTACTTCCAAACCGGAACACGTCAAGACGTTATGGCGGCAGGAATTAGTAAGGCGGTGGTACGAATCCGGGTGAGTCGTTGCGAAACTCTATTACCTAGTCAGATATCACGGTGCTAGTGACTGTAAGCCTATGCTCGCCTATTAAGAGGTGGCTGGCAGGAAGGCAGATGGTTCACTCTGCAAAGGAGCCCGGACCAACACGGTGAACTTCCTTTCGTTATAAGTCTAACATCCCGGCCTCAGGTTGGCAACGCATCATTACCACCTTTGGTGTCTCTAGGCAGCGTGAATTTCACACCACCAGGAAATTCGTCTGCTTCTTTGCTTTCCAATATCATAATAAAAACCGACAGACAAAAATGCGGTGTTTTTTGTATGTGATGTTTGTATTATCGATCATGCATTTCTGACATCATTTTGAAAGAAAACCTGTCTCTTCTCGCTTATTTCTATAAGTAACTAAGTGTAGTCTGGCAGCTTTAGTTGCAATGAGAACAAATAAATAGAATAAAATAATTTAAGTTTGTACCAATTAACATTAATGTTTAAATAAATTTAAAAAAAAAGTATCTTCACGCCCATATCCCCGAAGAGGTAGGCAGAGATACAACCAAGGCACCCACGACTAGCCGAAGATACTAAGTCCCACAATGTGATAGGTGGCAAGCCTATCGCCAACCGGGCACAATTCCAATCCCGACCAACATTTTTTTTTATTAGAAAATTGGAAAAATCCAATTTTCTTTTTGATGGCCGACCCGGGATTCGAACCCGGGACCTCATGCAGGCAAGCCCAACACCCGGACCGCTAGACCACAGAGGCTTAAATTTTTAAGGGTGTCAATAAAGTATTTATTTACTATTTTTGTATGTGATAACCAGAGCACAAATTCACAATTTGATAACTTTGGGCTTAGGGTTCTAAGGATTTGTTTAATGTTGAAATATTATTATGTACTATTAAGAATAGAAATTCCAATATCTTTATGTAACAAAATATGAATTTCAAGGATTATATGATATGCTTTGTTTAGCGTAGTAACTCAAAGTAGATAATTGTGAGAAACTTAAGCGTGGCATACTGTAAGAGCTTAAGTTACGAGCTGTAGAGAGTGTGACTTTTTACATTTTTTAACCCCTGACAGAAAACGAGGGGTGCTTTAATTTCCAAATATCTCTGTGTGTGTCTGTCTGTGGCATCACAACTTGAACAGAAGGATCGAAGGCGATGCGTTTTTTTGTTGGTTTAAATTGTTTTTAGCGATTTGTACATTACAAATAGGTTTTGTGAGGGTTCATTGAGAAGTTCAGTAACTCCCGAGAAAGCTTGTTTGTAATATACCTATACTAATAAACTAACTAACAAGACAATCTCGATAGCATTAGTTTTTAAAAATATAAACACATACGCACACTTACGCACATTCACATATACACACACGCACACACACACACACACACACACACGCGCGCACACACACACAGAGAGAGAGAGAGAGAGAGAGAGAGAGAGATCAAATTTGATACCTACCCTCTTTGTCCATTAAATTGGTTAAAAAAGGACATAATTTACATGTATGAATTACGATAATGGCTTATTTGACCTGCACTCGCCTAAGTTTGAATTAAAAAAAAAGTTTTGATAGAGTACCAGTAGCATTAAAAAAAGTATCAATAAACGCTTTGCCTTATGACTTATACCAAAAGCAAACCAGTACTTAACCTTGCTAAATCCAGAATGGAAATGAATGCAGTGGAACTTTGATGGAGCTCCCGGCCTCAGAACCAGACTAACTTTTATTTTTGTTAATTTACCAACAAATTCTTGGAACTCGGGGCGAGTTGAAATCTGACGCGGAGCGTGTTCTCTTTGCTTTTACATTCAGTGTAAAATTAATTCTTCATCGAGTGTTTTCTTTTTGAACTTTGAAAAGGGATTTGTTTTCTTCCGGATACCGTGCGTTGCTAATTATGGGTGTATTATGTTGATTTTCCTTTCCATCTTGTAACATATATAACATAATATATTTTGCGAAAACACGTAATTGTTATTTTAAAATAATGCTAATAATTAGAATATATTTTAAGATATTTTATTTTAATTGTTTTCCAATATTGATCTGTGTACCGGTTCGTCTGTTAGCCAGATAATTGTGTTTTACTTAACACTTGGTAATAAAGTTACCCCAAGTGTAGCAAACATGTGTCACGAACAAAAAATATACTTTTGTCGAAATATCATGTTTCTTCCGATCCTTGGAGTTCGTGGACGGGAAACAATACAGATATTTGGGGACTAGACACCTTTCTCCGCTGGGAGAGGTGCTAAAATGCTGCGAATACTTATTTTGTTATTAAGAATTATTATTTACATTTTGCAATTCCCTATATTCACATTTTGAAGATACATGACTAAGATCACTTTATTTCTGAATATATTAACAAACGTATTAACTAAATAGTGTTAATAATTAACACCTACAGTTATAGTAAAAGTTATTTTAGTTTTTATCATTTTAATGTTTGAACCATTAATTTTGTACAATTACATATCTCCTAAAATTTTATTTTCTTGTTAGTCTATAAGCATCTTTAATTAAAGTTTCCCTTTAATTTAAAACAATTAGTAAAATAAATTAATGAAACTAGATTTTCCCGTAGTTTTGCCCGCGACTTTATTTATTTAGGTCTTTATATTAATATCGCTATTTAAATAAAATCATACACAAATTTTAAGTATTTTCCTCCATTTCCTTGGAATTCCATAATCAGATTCCAATTTGGTGGCAATAAGAGCACCTCGAATGTACGCTTTTTTGAAAATAGTAATAATTTTTAAAATCGGTTCGGAAATGACGGAGAATTCAATAAAATTAAAAAAACGTAAGAATGGAGTCTATAGCTTTCTCCTTTTTCAAAGCCTGTTAAAACACTGTATCGTAGTGAAATCGGATTAACAAAAACAATTTAGCATACTATATTGCGTTTCGCGATTAACTAAGTTCACATTTTGATTATGCCCACTACTAGATTAAGAACTGATTCAAAATCATAAGTGCTCGAAGAATTCAAACATGGTTAGTTTTGGACTGGCAATCAATGAATTATGTGGCCTAGCTTTAGTCAAGGTTATGTTAGAGGTCAGCAACAAGCATCTGGGTCTCCTGATGGTAAGATAACCGTGGCCTATAGATACCATAGATGTTATAGGTGTAGCGCTGACCTATGGCTGGATGTTAGGCCAAGTGTGCACGTCTACCCTATAATCTATACCAGAACATGACAGAGTCATTATGATGACAGAATAGGTAAGGTGATGGATCCCTACCTGGACAAGATGCTGCACAGCACTCTTCTACTAATTGTCTATTTGGTAATGACCTTTATTTTAACAAATGCTCGCCTCTTACGATCTGTCTGGCAAAAGGGCAGCGGACCCGGACCAGCATCGGTAAAGTCTACATAATGTCTATATAATATCTTCTTACGGTCTGCCTATCAGGTAGTCAATTAGTATATATTTGCTCGTGGTAGAGAGGTTGACATACTCGTTTAATTCCACTAACCAAACGCATGAACATTTAAATGTCTTCATTTCTGTGTCTGGGTGTTTATTAAATTTCTTCCGGTATTTTTTAAGTATTTAAAGTATTTGTATCTTTGACTAATACCTTTATCACATGCGTATTATATGCTTACTTTAAGGTTAGATTCAAGACGTGTCTATGGATATTTACGAGTATTTGTTATTTATTATATTTCCCAATGTAACGATCATATCACTCGATTATTGAATAAGTAAAAATTTTAGGCAACTTGATTATTCCGAATTGTAGTGGGACTCAGGCGGTTGAGTAATTCAACCACATAACAAAGCATAGCATCAGTGCTTGTCGTTGTCCTATTCAAAGTTGGTTGAGAGGGGAACAAGCGAAAACGATAAAGTGAATAATAAATTCTAACAAAGAAAATGTTACATAAAAGCTTATGTAAACATTACAATCGACAAAGAAAAACATTTTAGAGCTCCAGTAGTGAATATTACATATGACGCAGTTAACGTCTAACAATAATTGAGGGAAGCATGTCGGTGATACGAGACACGGTATACCGATCTCGCCCTTCAACATACTTCTTACTAATAAACATTCAGTGAGATGGTTTATATGATTACTAGCTATTGTTCATCACTTTATCTGTACTAGTGGTCGCCCATTGGTCGAAATTCAACCATAATAAACTTGAATATCTTGTTGATAACAACGCCATCTTCAATTCTTAACCAACTACTTTGTTTCCAAACTTTTTAGTGCGCCATCTGTGACCTTTTATAGTTGTCTAAATACATAAAAATCAATTGCTGTTCGTTAGTCTTACTAAAACTCAAGAACGGCTGAACCGATTTGGTTTATTTTGGTTTTGAATTATTTGTTCAAGTTCAGGGAAGGTTTGTAAGATAAAAAAAGGGAAAAACTGCGAGGGAACTAGGAAAAACAACATTTTAATTTTTACCATACAGACATAATAGGTACAACGATGTTCGCCGGGACAGCCAGTCATCAACAAACATTAAACAGATTTCGAAAAAAGGTATTCAACTTAGGGGAAAAGGGGGAAATGGGAGTCACTTAAGCGATATTTAAAATAACGGAAAAAAATGTTGTGCTACATTTATCAAAATAACTTGCTTACATACTCTAACTAATCGTCTATCAGTCTCAATATTATTTTTTTCATTTGGAATCATACTTTGGCAATAATTGAAGCTTTTAAAAATATCAGCCTTGACCACCATTGTCCTTACATGCGGGTAATTGTAGTAAGCCTATAGGACAATGAGGGTCAAGGTTACAATTCTCGTATTCAGCAACTGTCGCACATCAGTCAGTGCAGTCGGTATGAATCGGTACCACATTTCGTTGTTACGGCAAAATTCGGAGCAGATCAGACAGATGTTGCTAGCATTGTCGGCATTATCGTATTCGTTGTCATCACATATATTAGTCAGACAAATATCAGACTCAGTGGAAGAGTTTGAATCTTGCAGTACACGTCTCGTGGCGTTGTTTACAGATTTCTGTTGTGCAAGACGTTTCTTGCTTGCTAAAATAGCTCGTCCTCTTACTGTCTTAGCTGATTTCTTAATGGGATTTGCTGACTCCCATTGCCCGATAATAAGTTTTTCGTCAAAAAAATCAAATATAAGGTTAAATATTTACTAAAAATCTTTTATGGTATGATTGTTACGTACTTTATACAAAATGTAGTTAATAAGACATTCATAAAATTGCTTCAAAACAGTTACTTATTGTTTAATTTGTGCACACGTAAAATTATATCAAAAACGTATAAAAACGTGTCGCGATCTTTCCTCGTGAACCTGACGAGCGAACTGAATGACCGTGCAGCGGCGGAAAAGGTGTGGTACGATTGGCTGTTTTCGCCACTGTTTGTGTTTTGACGGATTTTTGTTTTCTAGATATGGTAGTGACCACCATTGCCCGCTGACTACCATTGCCCGGTTCTCCCCTACTTTTAGAGAAAAAATATTATAGTGTCAAAGATTTTCTTGCAGATAAGAATAAATAATACAGTATTTCTAATATGATTAATTTAATTGCAGAATATTGGGTGCGCAGGAATTTGTTTCGCCGTTTCTTCTCCTATCTGGCTAGGTTTGGAAACGGTGGTAGTTTACAGTAGATAAATTAATTTACATTCTAAAATTGTGTGTAGTATCAATAAATAATCATGTTATCTCAAAACAAACAAAAACAAACAGTGTGTAAATAGTAAATCGTGAATACATAATTAAAAACCTATTAAAATATTTGCACACCACAAGTTGGTAGAATATGTAGGAACGCTTAAATAATTTTGTAACATCTTTGTAACACTCATATTCCGCAAATAAATATTTTTTCTTTCTTTCTTTCTTTAAATACATTTGTTTGTGTATATTAAATACATGGTAGTACGTGTAATGTTTTAGTTTTTGAATAAATGAACATTATATAAACTTAATCATTAAAAAATATTAGCCTTCTGAACTTCTAAACATAAACTATAAGTGTGCCAAATTTCATACTCCTCAGTTTGCGCAATTTTCGTAAAAAGGGGTCCTAAGCTTTGGCATCACGTATCAATATATGGATAGATTATATTTTTAAAAAACTTAAAGAAGTTTACATGTTTTCCTCTTTTTTAGGATTTCAATAGCAAAAACGAAACGGAATCCGTCATGTCTGTGTACCAGTTCGTATGTCAAAATTACTGTTTTTTGAGACTGTAAAAACTATACTATTGAAATTGGTATGTATTTATTGAATTGTATGTATGGTTTGTAAACTCTATTAAGATTTTTACACAACAAAATGAATTTTGGGGGTTCCCTATTATAACTTAAACTCAATATTTTTTTATCAAACCCGATACGTCTGGGGTATCTATTGGTTGGTCTTCAAAAATGAAATTTCTATTATATTTTTTACTAGCGGCCCAGCCCGGTTTCGCACGGGTATAAAATATACATATAATTCTTCCTCTTCAATCACTTTATCTAATTAAAAAAAACGCATCAAAATCCGTTGCGTATTTTTAAAGATTTAAGCATACAAAACGACATTGGGACAGAGGTAGCGACTTTGTTTATACTATGTAGGGATAACCTAATTATTTTGCGCTAGAGACAATTCTAGTTTACGAAATATTGTTTACTTCAATAAGCCTTCATCAATCAACAATCTCAGATATAATTTAATGAATAATAATAATTAATAGTTAATCTGAGGAACTATAATTACTGCAAAAATTCCCTTTTGGGCTCCTTTGCCATTATATATGTCGTAATGTTTTTTATTCTGTTAGCACACTGTTAAGTTGGTAATTGCTGTCGTTTCATTTCGTTACGTATCTGTGTAACGGAATCATAAAGTGTGTTAAAATACGTATTAAATAGTAAAGTAAAGTAAAGTAAAGTAAAGTGTGTTAAAATACGTATTAAGTAGTAAAGTAAGTAAACTTGAGGACTGGAGACAATACGGTAATCTAAAAAAAATGTTGCATTAAAATTTACGGTTTAAAATTAAGAATTTTTGATACAGAATTTAATTTCAATAACTAAACCGTAAATAACTTAAATGTTCCCGTATAAGTTATGTACAAAAAATTAAGAGATAGTCAATAACTAAATAGTTAAAACCTCTTAAATGTTTCGGTTTAAATTATGTACTAAAAATTAAGAGATCGTCAATAACTAAATCGTCAATAACCCTTTTGAATCATGTGCAAGAAATTAAAACACCCTCAATAACGAAAAAACCAGGAAATAAGCTTTCAGTTTTTACGATATTAATTTATTACTTATAAAGTTACTTATCTCTATTACGACAACTTATGGAGTGATTGCAAAAGAAGCATTTTCCTTATTTAAAAGTACTAGGCGCTACTGTTGAGATACCATGCAAAATGGTTCTCTTATAAAGTATGTTAATATTCCGTACGGAAAGCCGTGAGCAAGTATTCCTAGAATTTTGGCGTCCACTACCAGTTTTTAAAGTACCAACATTGTTACCATGTTAATAAACTAGGCATTGTTTAAATATTTTATCCGCAGCTGCCTAATCGATTTCGATAGTATTTAAGATTTTATTTAGGCATGTATTCTTTAAAATTGTGACAGTTCAAATTAAATCGGAACTAATTTTTAGAGGTATAATTAAAATATTCAATATTTTATTGTGATCAGTTGAAAACCATATTAAGCAGTTATTTAATTTAAGGGCTGTTTAATTAATTTTAATTTAATTTAAAAACATGGACAGTAATAAAAATCTATTAAGCAGTCCAATAATCGGATGAGCGGTAAAAATTACAAGTGACACGTCACGTCACGTGACGTGACAATAGTATAAACCAGCCTTTCCCAAAGTGGGCGATAATGCCCCCTTGTGGGCGCTGGAAGCCTAGAGGGGGGCGGTATAAATCTTGAAAAAAATGTTTTTTTTTTAAACTAGGCGCAACAAATATGTTATTGAGGTTATTGACAACAAATATGTTATTGAAAAAAAGAGGGGGGGGGGGTGCTACAAAACAACTGATTTTCAAAGTGGGCGTTACATGAAATAACTTTGGGAACCTCTGGTATAAACAGTGAAAATAGTGACCAAGAACAAACCCTCTGGTCAAAAAGAAGCGTGTTTATCAATGTTGTTAATACGCGAAGAAGTTTGACAACCTCCAGTTAAATCTAAAACATTCCACTCGGACAAAAAGGAAGGCAGGCCATCGTAGGTCAAACCTGCTCTTATTATACAATAAGTTTATTTTAGCTGCTACTAAGCAAACTTTATGTCATTTTAATTGCTTAAATATGTTTTGAATCACGAATAAAAGTTCCTATTAATATTACCCATACAATTTGTTTTATTTAATTTGTTCAGTCAAAGCAAAAGTAATTTAATTTTAAGAACTGTTTTTTTTTATTCCATTTTACTACCTCATTGTTTATACAATTGCTTAGAATGAGATTTCTTACTGACAAATTCCGATTTATTACTGCCCCCACGTAACCGCTCGTTTAATAATTTTTACCGGCCATTTCATTATTTTTCTTCTCAATTATATATTCGCTGATCTATTTCATTATTTTTAATTACACATTTCTGTTTACTTTACTGCTTAGATTTAACTGCTGAACTAGTTAATAAACGTGCCATTTATAATTTTTAACTTACTAAAACTGCTAATTAAAACTTCTTCTTTAAATCAGTGCCAAACAAAATTAATCCAGATGTAAAATAAGCCTTTATTTTGCTAATTCCGCGTAAGCAGTGTAACTGTTGTGGCACGTAATTCTCCAAACGACACAGAATGTAACAAGCCTAACTGACGTTCCCACCACCCACCTCCGCGACCAGAACACGAGTATAGGAAGAGCTCGGGAAACGATATAAATTGTCACGTTCTTTACATGTGACAACCCTACCTAAAGTTCCCACCTCCCACCTCCGCGACCAGTGTGAATAGTGTGAGTTTTTGAAAAGATTTGAAATGAAATGAAATGAAACAATTCTGGCAAATAGCTGAGGTGCGGGGAAGCGAGGAACTCCTTTCTTATTGGCTCTTGCAATGACAACACGTCATATTCATAAACAGATATGTAAGATTAGGGATGAGACATATTTAATACGAACAATATATTTTATCGATATGCCTTTTATTTTATGAAGTACGTCCTTGTTATATAGAATTATATAGAATTTTGTTATTGCACGTCACAATGCAGCTATGCAACTCAATGTCTCAAGGTCACACATTTTTGCGGTTGAGAGTAATATTTATAAAACTTGAATATATTAGGTCCTTACACTTATTACAGATGTAATTGGCTTTTTTTAGGGGAGGAACATAAGTCGAATATTTTTATTTAGTCAAAGTATGAACCATTGTTTCCTATGCACATTTGCCATCTCATAGGTAATTCATTGATCCCTATACTAAAAAACAATTCGAACGGGAATCAATAAAATCTTTGGACGTGGTTTGGACTGCCCCATCGAAATTGAATTTTTCGAAAAAATAATAATCTGTTGGAGTTAGGTTCAGGTGGATGTTTTTTTACATTCTAATTGATGCTCTTCTAATTGAGAAGCCATCTGTTGTGCAGTATTTGGTCTAGCGTTGTGATGAAGCAGCAGTGGCGTAAAGTGTATAAAACAATCTTCTGCAAAATGTTGAGATTTCATACACTGTATTTGGAATTCGGAAACCAATTTTCTCGTCTGGTTTCTTAAACCAAATTAGATTTTTTTTACTTTATGCTCTCCACACCTGATATAAAAGACACACTTATCAAATTGAATTGTTTTAATTCATTCGAGTAATTCCCACCTTTTTTATGATATTAGAAGGCAAACAAGCAGACGGATTTCCTGATGTCCAATTT
This sequence comes from Calephelis virginiensis, assembly GCA_002245475.1. Lineage (NCBI taxonomy): Eukaryota > Metazoa > Arthropoda > Insecta > Lepidoptera > Riodinidae > Calephelis > Calephelis virginiensis. The sequence goes on from NJDC01005150.1 coordinate 121,137, forward strand.
CATTTCATGTCCAATTTTCTAATAAAAATAAGTGGCATGGGATTGGATGTGTGCCCGGTTAGCGATAGGCTTGCTACCTATCACATTGTGGGACTTAATGTCTTCGGCTAGTCGTGGGTGCCTCTGCCTACCTCTTCAGAGATATGGGCGTGATGTTAATTTACATTACTTTTACATGTTATATTATAATAAATAAATGACTATTGTAGTGGAGCCACCTCCGAGTCAACAACATCCTCAAAATAAAATCATTAAAATCGGGCGACTCATGTTGAGCAGCGTAACAAATATGCTAAAAGTATACTGCGGAATAGTAAAATCCTGTTTTCTTAAATCGCTAAAAACAATTAGATACATAAAGCCCTTACCAGTTTTGCACATGTGGTCAAATTTATATGTTATCTATAATATAAAAATGAATTGCTAAATTCAAATTCAAATTTTGTTTATTCGACGTAGATTCTTATACAGGACACTTATCGACGTCAAGTAATACATTAATATTTTTACATAACAGTGAACATTTAGATATTTTGTTAACAAATAATTCATTTAAAATAAAATTCAACAGCTATTAAACATAAAATAGTAAAGTTGTCAACATTGAAATACAAATTAAATTAGAAACGATCACAGTAATCATCCGTGTCAATAAAACATTTAAATTAAAGTTAGATGCAAATGTTACAAGTAATTAAAATAAATACAGACTAAATTAACAGCATATTTCTATTTATCTAAAATTAAATCATTAATGCTGAAAAAATATTTTCTTACAAACAACTTTAATTTGCTTACCTAAGTTAAATAATAAATATTGTTATACAATATACATGTACCATTTAGCCATACTCATGGCTAAGGTAATACGGTATGATAGCTCAATTGCTATTCGTTTTTTAAGAAAGTTATTATAAATGTTCTACTCGTCAGTTTGAATTTTTTTTTATATAAATAAACTGATGTCAATAAAATCGAACATGTTTTTATTATTAGTCACAATAGTATGCAAGACGTTGTTGTACCGAAATGAAATATTATTTTCAGCTGGTTGTAACCTATTTGTGTAGGGCAGTGTAAAAAAAATATTTTTATAATATTAAATTTAAATAAAGCATCATACAATTTTATTAAAAGCTTTTAATCGACGTTCCCTCGTCTGCCACAGAATAACACTAGAATTGTGTTTGAACTATATTTGTAATTTAGTTTTTTTTAAAAATATCTACATAATTTTGTCCAGGCGTACAATAATTTAACATAGGTTGCCCTAAGGTCTAAGATACTAGTAAACTCATATTTTTTTCCTATTTCATCGTTAACATTACCACATTGTATTTGTTTACAGATTTAGGAGATGTAATACTAACAAAACTTGATTGATGCTGTAGTCTTGTATGTACATGGTTTTTGTTTTTTGTTCATAATTCCAACTACATCTACAGAGATGATTTTGTGTCAACGAATTGAATTGATCTTGATTATAACCGGTCAAATCTACGAATTTATTTATTGTATTTTTGTAATCTTGAATTTTGTTCCCTAGACAATTCATAATCAATTGTCACATGTGAAAGATTTTCAGTTAATCGATTTATTTCATACTGTAATGACAGAATATCTGTTTCATATTTTGTGTTTAAAGTTTTCAATTCAAACTTATATGACTTTGCTTTTTCGACAATTTTTATATTTTGGTATAGACTCGAAATTTTTTATTTTTTTAAATTAATATTTGTATTTTTTAAAATAATCTCTTAGTTTTTATATATTTCTTAAACTTATTTTTAGACAATGTTTGCAAAGGTAACAATTGTTACCATTCTGATCAGTTATAAAATTATACTAAATGTTTTCAGATTGAGCAACTTTTAATTCATGATTTTCTTTTTTCAACAACGAAATAGTATTATCAGCTTCGTTAAGTTGACTTTCAAGATCAGGAATACGTCTAGGCATTTGTTCAAGCTCGTCGCTACATTGGTTAAATTTGTCTATTTCGCCCTGTAATATATCACGTTCGTTGACTACATTTAAAAATTTAGAGTGAATACGAGCCATCTCCTTTTTTAACTTTGTATTACTTTCTAACAAATCTAAAAGCTCCTTCTCGTTTTCTTCTCTTTCTTTTAATAAACGGTCACTTAAATCTCTGCTACTCTTTAACTCGACTAATACGCGATGTAATTTATTTTGCTCTTGCTTAGCGTGTGCCCGCCTAGTTATCATCTTTCAGCTGCTTAAAAAAATAATAACAAAACACAATATGAATAAGGCACTGCTTTAGCTTGTAATACAATGTCTAAGTTAACTTACTCTTAACAATAGCAACCAACTTAAAAATATCTTGGTACCAATATTTTATGTAGCACATTTAAGTGATTTAACAAAATATGTAAGGATAATTATCAAATTAATAAAAATCGTCAGATTAATTATTATAAAATTATTAAATCACTTATTACAATGTTATAAATAAAATTATTATTATTGTTATTTTAACAAAAAGGCTACTAAAAACTAAAGTCAAAATAAATTTAAAAACGTGTCAAACAGAAATGTAATGTCAAATCCAGCCAAATAACAACAATTATCTAATATATCTTTATTTTAGCACTTGCCCTGTGCTTGGGATAAATTTTCTATAAATTTTAAAGAAAGAAAAAATTGGCTAGAGCATTCGTCGGCTTGAGACGAAAGGTTACAGGTTCAAATCCTGTCTGGGGCGAAATTTTTTCTTTCTTTAAAATTTATAGAAAATTTATCCCAAGCACAGGGCAAGTGCTAAAATAAAAATACGTTGCGAGAAAAGAAAGTTATGGCCATTCTAAAATGTGAATTTCATCTGTAATAATGAACTCATTTGGTGGGTACTCAGAATTGTGTATAGGACATAACTACCCGCGTTAACGGGTTAGAAAGGAATTAAAAATTTCGCCACGGGACTTGAATCCTCAGTAGCTCAATTGGTTAGAGCATTTAAAGGTTACAGGCTCAAATCCTGTCTGAGGCGAAATTTTTTCTTTCTTTAAAATTTATAGAAAATTATCTAATATAATAAACTATAAATAGTTTTTGTTTTTATAAACAAAAACTATTTGCTTAAAATATGAATGACTCTTATCTAAATATGCGTTACACTACCTAATTAATCTAAGAAACTTACATTATTATCCAACCGCTTTTGGATTTCATGAATTTAGAATGAAAATATAGCTAAGCACTTGTATTTTTTATAGTCTAGTTCATGAAATATTCAATACTTGCTAAATTACACTTCATTAATTTTAATAACTTTCAATCTTCAAAACTCTTTATTGAGCTTTATGACTAGGTATCTTTATCCTCGCAGCTGTGCCTCGTAGGTAGGAGAAAATGTTTTTGTGTGTTCTACCCGACAAATTTTCAAATTACTCCAATTATAAAATTTTATGTTTTACTTAAAATCTTAGGTTTAGTGGTATTTTGTCATAAACAAAGTTTTGTTATTAAAGAAGAAAAAGCATTGTTACACTTCAAACAGATTTTTTCAATTGTTATTAAAAAAATATTGCCACTAATTCACTATTCATGTTTCACGTATTTGTATTCACAATACTTGACTTTTTTTGCAAAAACAAATACAAGTACTATTATATCACCTCTAACTTTATATAACTTGATATTTTTTTTTTTATATTATTCGGAAAAAAAAAACTTTTTAAACAATATTTTTACGAGATCTTTTATAAGGTGATGTTTACCGTAGGACGCCACCTGGCGAATGTGTTGGTAAGCGCATAAGTTCCGAACGACTGAACCGATTTGGCTAATTCTTTTTTTGTTGTGTTAGTTACTGTTAGAAGAGGGTTCTTATGATGAGAAAGACTGGGAAAATAGTAGGGAAAATGGTAAAAAAACAATACTTTATTTTTCCCCATAAAACTGAACGGGCGAAACGAAGTGCGTGGAGACAGCTAGTATACATCTAAAATTTCCTCTTAAATCATTTTATTTGAAAATGCATCAAAATCCGTTGCATAAATTTAAAGATCTAACACTGTAGTGATGAATGATTCTTGCAACTCGTGCCTAGACACCGAAACAAGCGTTCTTATAAAATATATCTAAATATTCTGTCTGGAATTTCCAGTGTGTCAGAAGCAAATATTTCCGGAACTCTCCCTCGTCCACGTTCAATTTCTAAAGCAACCGAGACTGTTTGAGATTTAATATAAATATTTAAACCGAATGCAAAAAGGAAAATAGAAGGATTTGATTAAACGCACTTAATGGATAAAACTTTCAAATCTTTATATTTATATATAATTATTTATTTAAGGCGAGCATAGGCTTAACATAACGAACACCGTGACATACTAGTATTTTTTTTATGATATTGGAAGGCAAATAAGCAGACGGATTTCCTGATGGTAAGAAATTCACGCCGCCTGGAGACCCCAAAGGTGGTAATGGTGCGTTGCCAACCTGAGGTCGGGATGTTAGGCCTCGAGCAAAAGTGCGTTTACCGGCTACCTAACCCTCCAAACCGGAACTCGTCATGACGCTATGGCGGCAGGAATAGGTAAGGTGGTGGTACCAATCCGGGCGAGTCGCTGCGAAACTCTACCACCTAGTAGTATGTCACGGTCTTACGAGCTGCCTAATAGTAAGGCAGATGGTCTATTCTGCAAAGGAGCCCGGACCAACACGGGGAAAAGTAGTAGGTGGTAGAGTTTTGCAGCGACTCACCGACTTATCTATTTCTGGTGCCACCATAACGTTCAACGCTTGCCGTTGACGTGTTCCGGTTCGGAGGGCAAGGTAGCCGGTAAACTTACTTTTGCTCGAGGCCTAACATCCTGGCCGCGGTTTGCCAACGCACCAATACCAACTTTGGTGTCTCTAGACGGCGTGGATTTCTTACCATCAGGAAATTCAACTGCTTGTTTGCCTTCCGTTATAAAAAAAATTATATCATAAGAATTATGAAATATTTTCAAAAACATTGCTATGTAATGTGTTCAGAGTACAAAACCTTATACGAGGGTTATTAAACATTTCCATTTTGTTTGTTTATTTTTCACGCAAAAGCTACTGAATGGATTTTAATTAAATTTTGTGTAGTAGTAGCTTATAGCCTGTTTACTGTGGGGAAAACTTTTTGTTTTCATAACTTACAATAAAAATTCACTACAAATATTATTACAAATACACTTTTAGTATCTTCACGCCCATATCCCCGAAGAGGTAGGCAGAGGTACAACCAAGGCACCCACGACTAGCCGAAGACACTTAGTCCCACAATGTGATAGGTGGCAAGCCTATCGCCAACCGGGCACATTTCCAATCCCGACCAACATTTTTTTATTGGAAAATTGGAAAAATCCAATTTCCTTTTTGTTGGCCGACCCGGGATTCGAACCCGGGACCTCATGCAGTCAAGTCCAACACCCGGACCGCTAGACTACAAAGGCGACATGAAGATACACTTTTAATTCATGTACGAATTCGCGGGTAACAGCCAATTTTTAATAAATAATTACTTGCATTGTTTTACTTGTCACAATAGCATCTCCAAGACTTTAAGTACAAAGTGAAAGTATTATTTAAATAGTATTAAATTTTTAAAACTTAGTGGCTAGACAACAGACAACAGACTAAAACCAAGACAAGAACAAGACAACTAAAAAAAGTGTTTATTATACATATAATAATATACTGTTAATTATATCATATTATATAAAAATAAAAATTATATAATATAAAATAAATCATCATAATAAGTATTAATACGTGAAGCAAAAACTTTGGATCCCTTTTTACGAAAATTGCGATAACGGAGGAGTATGAAATTTGGCACACTTATAGTTTATATGTAGGAGAAGTGTATCACGCTAATATTTTTTAATGATAATGTTTATAAAGTGCATTTATTCAAAAAATAAAACATTACACTAACTACCATACATTTGACACATACAAACAAATACATTGATGATAACGATAATAGATCACAGATGGCGCACTACCTATTCATAAAGTTGGGAAACAAAGTAGATTTTGATATTGAGAAATGAAGATGGCGTTCTTATCAACAAGATATTAAAATTTATTAAGGTTGAATTTCGACCGATGGGCGACCACTAGTTATAAATAGTTATATCAACGCGTAAAGATACATTGTGTTCTTAAAATAGTAATGCTTGAAGGTTATGAAATATATCCCAAATACGTTAGAATTTCCAGGATATGTTGGAAATAGTATTTATGGGACTATCTGCGCTCAACTTCAAGTACATTTAAACACAGACGACGATTATTATAAATAGTTTCTAAATCAAATATTCATGTTAAATAGGGAACACGCGTCACAGTGTTGGGAATTCAAATATGAAATCCAACGGCAAATAGATAGGAGAATTCTAGAAAGTCTTTTGACTGAACTAGGTGTGTTGTTATTAATAAAGCTCAGGAATATACTTGTTTTGGAACAAAGTTTTCGTTTTTAGTGTTCCGAACCCAAAGAGTAAAAACGGACCTTATTACTAAGCCTCCGCTGTCTGTATGTCTTCAGGCTGTATCTCAACCGTGATAGCTAGAAAGCTGAAATTTGCACAAATGACGCATTTCCGTTGCCGCTATAACAACAAATACTAAAAATTAAAAAACATATATATTAATGGGATTTGTGGTTTTTTCGTATTTTTTTTGTTCAAAATTAAAAACGGTAACAGACGCTTGAAATTTTAACAGAATATTTACTTGTATATTACCTTTTAAAATAAATAATTAAATAACAATAAAGTTAATACTAAAGGGGGGTTCCCATACAACAAACTTAATTTTTAATAGATAGATGACAGTACGGAACCCATCGTGCGCGATTCATCATACTCGACAACTAAGTGCAATGAACTTCAGCCTATCGAATGGAAAGTGGAGAAGGATTCAAAGATGTAAGTGTAGCTGCCCATAGCCCATATTGGTACGGGCTCCTTTGCAGAATATACCATCTGCCTTCCTGCCAGGCAGCTTGTAAAAGGCGTCGGCTTACCGTCACTAACACTGGGACATCTGACTAGGTTATACAGTTATGAAGTTGCTCTTCCGGATTGGTACCACCGCCTTACCAGTACCTGCCGCCATAACGTCAACGCTTGCCATAGCCTAGGATAAAGTAGGCAATAAACTTACTTTTGCTTATTTGTCTCAGGTTATTACCATCTTTAGTGTCCCGAGATGGCGTGAATTTCTTACCAAAAGGAAATCTGATTTCTGTTTGCCTATCATAAAAAAAACCACTCAAATCATTATAATTAGAAATGAAGAAACATCTCCCGTGGTAAAAAGTTCCTGTCCTTATCCAATCGAATGGAAAAAGAGGAAGCAAACCTCTTAATTAGTGTGTAGGGGATATCCAATAAATAAGAGTAAAAATACCCCGCTATTGTTATCATTATCGGCTATCCTGTTCCAGCGGTTCGGAGTTCGACATGACTTTGTGAGTCCCGGATTTGATTTCCGAGTTGGGTAACAAAAAGAAAATGTGTTCTTTCAATCATCTAATAAAAAAGCAAAGTTGCCTGGTTAAGAGTCATGTTGCCGATATGATTGCTATTTATCACATTGTGGGACTGAGTATCTTCGGCTAGTCGTGGTCGCCCTTGTTGTACCTCTGCCTATCCCTTCCGTGTTACGGATGTAAAGATATTTTTCTTTTTTTTCTTGGTTAAGTAAAGTAGGAAAACAGTTCGATATAAAAAGACAAGTCCTCCATTTTTAATATTTACAAGAAAAAAAATTCATAAGTTTATGTACAAATTATTATCACTCTAACTTGGATATTATTTAAAGCTGCTTTGCCTTTGAATAATACGTAGTTAATTTGAGTTTAAATTTGGTGAGCATGTTCTGCAACTCGCCTTTACACACGTGTATTATCTTATGAAATGTATCTCAATATTCCGTCCGGAATTTCCCGGTTACGTCGGCAGCAAATATTTCCGGAACTCTCAGCGCTCAACTTCAGGTACATCTGAACACTGGCCGAGATTATTATAAATAGTTCCTAGTATCACGTTCTATTAAATAACGATCATACGTGGATGCGATTTAATATTAAATATTATTGAACTATTGCTAGTTTGGAATTGAAATATGAATTTCAAATACGTAAATTTATTTCATTTCGAGAAAATTATGAAATATCTGTTTCTTTGGAAGATAATCTTTCGGGTAAACTAGAATCATCAAAGTCTCCGAAACCGGCGTGTTTGTATGAAAAGGGATGAATGTGAATGAAGCCGGACAGGTTTGTCAGGATCGTGAGGCCTGGCACTTGGTTCTCTCTGCCTACCCCGTGAGGGACTTGGCGTGAAGATATGTATGTATCAAATTCTATTTTTTCATAGTACCTACCAAAACGTATCCTTAAGCGTTCTTTTGAAGAACTATTTCGATCGAGTCAGCTTTCAATCAAACTACCTATCCTCTTAGGAATTCGGTCTATTATTGTTGTGCCGACATTGTTATCTTAAAAATGTTTGATAGCTATAGGTACATCGTCAGTAAAGTTTTGTGCCTATTTGATTTCTTATATCCTAAAAAGAGATATTTTTTTATGATAATGGAAGGCAAACAAGCAGACGGATTTCCTGATCGTAAACAATTTACACTGCCTAGAGACACCAAAGGTAGTAATGGTGTTTTGCCAACCTGAGGTCGAGATGTTAGGCCTCGAGCAAAAATAATTTTACCGGCTACCTTACCCTCCGAACCGAAACACGTCAACGGCAAGCATTGGACGTTATGCTGACAGGAATAGGTAAGGTGGTGGTATCAATCCGGGCGAGTAATTGCAATACTCTACCACCTAGTAGGATATCACGGTGCTAGTGACGGTAAGCCTATGCTCGCCATTTACGAGCTGCCTGGCAAGAAGGCAGGTGGCCTATTCTGCAAAGGAGCCTGGACCAACACGGGGAAAACTAGTAATGTTTTATACGTATGAAGAGTGCCTTCATGCATCTTTTTTCTCGAAGATATAGGCAGAGTAAAAGTTGTAGTTGCGATGTACAACCAGGGCAGTCGCAAAACATACTACCAACAGAACACTTATTTAACCCCGAGTAAAGTGGTTTTTATGAGATATTAAAAAAAAAACCCTTTTTACATTAACCGACCCATTATCCGGAATACGAATCTGGATCACTTTGTGCTTAACTCCAACAAAATCAAAAGCAGTATGTTATGTGGCTAAGAACCATCTCAGTTACGTCCGATTTTAAACAAAAAAAAAATAATCCGCATCGAAATCTATCCATTCAAAAATTATGTCATAGACAAACAAACAAACACGCCAGACTTATAACATCTCTGTTTTCAATATGAACAGCAACGATTACGAAATATAGTACCGTAATTTTTCGACAATTATCCATTAAATATCTCTTATCTTTGAGCTCCATCGTCAGACCAGCTCAGTTGAACCAGCTTTTGTTAAGGTTTTAGCTATTAGGTCTTACACATGTTTAAATATGAAATAGATACCCATTGTGCGTCTAATATCAATTTAGATATTTACAAATGAGCTTTTTGATTGCCTCTATAGTCTAGCGGTTCAGTTGTTGTAATTGACTTTAGGGCTCCGAAGTCTGTTCGCTAGTCAGGAAACAAAATGAAGATGTGGTTTTTCCAATTTTTTAATAACAAAACTGTTGCTCGAGATTGGATGTACCTTGGTTGTGGCTCTGTCTACCTTGTCAGGGATATGGACGTTAAGACATTCACCTACTTACAAATAAGCTAATATCCTTGAACACCTGAACAGATCTCCAAAAACTATAGCTAAAAAACATCTTTATTCCGTTGGGTTTCAAACAAAAACCACCACAGACACACACATAGACACATCAAGCTAATAACAAACCTCTTTTTGCGTCGGGGGCTAAAAGTAATAATTTCGCCAGACCCAATTCACTTTATTTCCGTTCCTTATTTCTGTGATAATTGCCACGATTCATTCCGATTACCGAAATCTGCCCCAGTGACCCGAAATCAGGGTAAACTTTGGGAAATCAGGATTATTACTGTTGTGTATTGTGATAAGATAAACAAAGGCAAAATGCAAGTAGGTATACTAGTCAATTTTCTTTTGCCAGGCTCACAAAGCGTGCAGTTTTGCAGATATTGTTTCTAGAGTATATGTTAAGAACTAGCTGTTGCCCCTGTGGTCCCATAGAAACATTGATAAAAATTATCCTATATGTTAAACCAAGTTAACCTCTGTTAACAAACAAACTAACGTATAAACTTTTGCATTTATAATATTAATAGGATAATAGGTCGTAAAGAAATCACAGGTATTTTTGTAAAGTATGCAGTATTGTGTACCTAGTACTTAATTTTAAAAGACAAACTTTCAACTCTTAATATTTTTATCTGTAGATGAAGATTATCATCATAATTTAGGCAAAGTAAAACTGCAAAAACCCTATTCCATATGTATATCAAGTAGTAAGTTGCAAACTTTTAGATAGGTTTTCGATATACATTCGGGCAGCATGACGACGCTCGCGGAAATACGCGCGGCTATGGCTCGTTTCGTGATATTGCCTCCCCCAATACTCGCACGGCCGTTGCTTCGTAAGCGCCTCGCGCGCGCGCGACCACCACACCGCGGATCGGCGCTCGCGTCGCGTTTAGATGCATGAATTATTTTAATTTTGTGAGTTTTTATGTATCAGTTTAGGTATTTACTTTTTTTAATATACAAGTAAATATTCTGTAAAAATTTGAAGCGTCTTCCTGTTACCGTTTTTAATATTGAACAAAAACATCGAAAAAAACACGTGTATTGTATGCGGACCCCCTTAACATATTATTTTTTGTAATTTTTAGTATTTGTTGTTATAGCGGCAACGGAAATACATCGTTTGTGAAGATTTCAGCTTTCGAGCTATCACGGTTTATGAGATACCGCCTGGAGACAGACAGACAGATAGACAGACAGACAGTGGAGGCTTAGTTATAGGGTTTCTGTGTTTACCCTTTGGGTACGGAACCCTAAAAAAAACGACTTCGATTTCATATTGTAAGTACTCTTGGTACACAACATATACATAAAAAAAATTTAGGAGTCGAATATATTATAGCTCCTTCCTTTTGGAACGAAGTTCCATACTGCGCGTGGTGAAAGGAGGCTAGACGGAAAAAAAATCTTACAAAAAGTTGTCACGACACTTTTTGCTACAGTAAGCTATCGTAAGCTTTGCTGATTGCACAGTTTGTTTTTTTTTTAATTTTTTTCATGTTTCTGTGTGTCTCTCTATTTTTTTTATTTTTTTCTATTTTGTTATCATTACTTTTTATTTTTATCATATTTCCCTGTCTGTCTCTCTCTATAAGAGAAATAGAGACAGAGATTACTAGAGATTGTGAGAGAGAGGAGGGGAGAGAGAACTTCGTTCCATCCGGGTGTCCCTTGACACCTCTCAACTTTTTTTATTTCTTCATTAAGACGTACATATTTTTACACAAAAACATTAGAATTTTTAGTTTTCCTTGGGACAATGAGGTGAGAGTGACTTTTAACTCCAAAGTAGTACGCTTATTAAAAATCAATCACTAACTTTTAAAATTAAAAAAAAATATAGTCGTCAAAACATAATACTACCTAAAAATTAAAAATGTAAATAAAGATTGTAAACTCTCGACGAAATGATATTAGATATTCACGATGGTAGTATGTAGCATTCACTTTGTCGCAGCTTGCCAGAAAAACTGTAGTCTCCGTTAGAGCTTATTGAATTTGTAATCGGATGTGGCAATGTTTAATCAAATAAATTGAAGGTGCTGCTAAATAATAGGAAACTGTTTCAGTAGCTCGTCATAAATGTATTGGGGTATGTTATTTATTCATAAACCCAAAACTTGAACAATTTCACCAGTTTTCGGTAAACCCATAAGCAAGAAGAAGTGATAAATCACTACATAGTATTAAACAAAGTCGCTTCCTTTGTCCCTAAGTCCCTCTAAATGCTTAAATCTTTAAAACAACGCAACGGATTTTGATGCGGCTTTTTTTAAATAGATAAAGTGATTGAAAAAGAAGGTTTATATGTATGTTACATAACCGTGCGAAGCCGAGGCGGGCCGCTAGTAATTTGGACAAGTTACACAAATTTAATCTAACCCCAAAGTAAGCATATTATTTGCTTCTGTTATGAGTGTCAACGATACTAATACATAGAAATACCTAAATAGATACCAGATTAAATTTAAAATAATACATATTTTCATACCAAGTTCTTTACAGGATATCAGAGAGAATCGAGTGTCAACTGCCACAATCCTTGCATCTGCCTAATATCTTTCACACTAATTACTATTTTCTGATACATACTAGTAATAATAGAAATATATTTAAATGTATTATTAGAAGTAATATTACTAGTAGAATTGAAATCCTGCTGATGCTGAATAAACTTTGCAAGTTAACCTCGGATCGGAGTCAATCATCCTCCTCCATTACTTTCACTTCCTATTCTCATTCTTTAATTTCAAATTTCATTTCATCCTGGTTTTATTGGAAAAGTTTAGCAATATCGCATATGGACACACTGCTCTGAAGAATGACTAACAGTGTTTGTTATAAATGACGACAGTTTCACTTCAGACATTTTTTATGGAGCTTGTGTTGATAAAATTGGGCTGCGTTTATATAATTTGGTACAATTCATTGTCACCAACATTTTAACAACTATTAGGGCCAAAACACATTAAAACGTCGCGGCGCGACGCTTCTACAATCGTCGGTTCAAAACGCAATTCCTTCAAAAAATGTGCTCTGTTTTAAATTGATAAATAATGAAGCGCCGCTACAATCAGCGGAGATACTACTGTTGATTCCAGCGGCGCGGCGCCGCAACGCGTTTATGTCGATCGTTAACTTTGGAGAAACCTATATGCACAATGAATCCAGGCTTCTTCAAACTTTTGCCGTAGTATATGATGCATTTTGCATCAACAGGATGTTTATATGTATACTACTTAAATCGTGATTTATTATTTATATTAAATAACTATGTTAATCCTTTTTTGGGTCACTCATTTAAGTTGTTAATACAGTTTCTAAAAAAATCCAAATCTTATTCGTTAGTTCAAGGTTGAGTTCTTGTACCTATATATCTAATGGGTAAATGAGTGGGCATAGATTGGAGGTCGAATACACATGGGTAAGTAAAATAAATTCCTTATGTCAACTCAGCCGCACTGTACTCTTGGCACTAAAATAAAGTTGCACTTTATCCTCAACACTATGCAAAGTACAATTCAAATAGCAAACAAAATAAAGTTCATCTGGACACATATTCTAATACTTAACAACTCTTAACCTGTGTTGGTCCGGGCTTCTTTGCAGAAAAGACAATCTGCCTTCCTGCCAGACAGCTCGTAAAAGGCGAGCACAGGCTTACCGTCACTAACATCATGGCATCTGACTAGGTGGTAGAGTTCTTGTAGCAACTTACTCGGATTCGTACCACCGCGTTACCGTTACGGCTTGGAGGGTAAGGTAGCCGGTAAACTTACTTTTGCTCAAGGCCTAACACCCCGGCCTTAGGTTGGCAATGCACCATTACCACCTTTGGTGTCGCTAGGCGGCGAGAATTCCTTACCAGCAGGAAATATATATGTATAGGATGGTATATATATGGTAATAAGAAGATTGGTGTTAGTTTGCACTATACTACTGTCTTTTAACATAGAACACACGTGTCATATCCTTCATATCTGTATGTCACAAAATAGACAGCTCAAATATCACTGCTCTCTCGTTTCTTTTATTAAGCCTGGGATTTATTAGTAAAAATTTTGGATGAACCAATACAAACTCTGGGTGTATCCCGTTCGGATATTTTGACTTCTCTTTCTGTCGTTAAAGAGAGAAGTGATAAATTCATGGTAGGTATGCCATTTAGGTATAACATGTATTTTCGGCTAAACAAGAGTGCCCCTTATTTTTAACTGACTTTAGAAAAGAGGAGTTTACGTTATGTTCAAATCCTATAATTTCTTATATACGTTACGTCGTCATTTGCGAACCGATTTTAAAAAATCTTTCTTTCATTTTAAATCGCATATTTCCGAGGTTGTGCCATAGCTGCTAAGTTTGGAATTTATGCTAAAAATACGAGAGAACTTAACTACGTCTAACTCCAACCGTTTGGCTTGGGTTTGATTCTAAACTGAGGGCAGGCATTTGTGTGATGAACATTTAGATGTCTGCATTTCCAGATTTGGGTGTTTATTAATTGTATTCTGGTAGCTATTTAAGAATTTTGATGTATTAGAATCGTTGACTAACACCCATAACACAAGCATATGTTTACTTACTTTGGGGTTAAATTCAATTTGTATAACTTGCCCAGGTATATTATTTGTTATTATTTATTTACATTAATGTTTAAAAACTGAATTTTACCAAAGGGTTAGGTTGAGAAACAAGCAATGTTTTTCGCATCTTCCTAGAAGTTTGCTAAAAATAGCTTAGATGGAAAATCATTCCTATTTTGTAAGATAACGAAACTGCTCCAGTTTGCTAACTCACTGTTTTAGCTCTAAGTTTATATTAAAAATTATGGAAGGAAAACTGCAAAAGTCTTATTTCAACTTTATATAACTTTCATTTACTGAACCCTTACAAAATGAGGATTCAGAAATATTTTTTATTAAATGTGGTTTGATAGAAAAAAGTAAAGGAAATCATACATTCTATTAACATTATTTAGATTAACTTTGTTGAAGTCTTATTCTATAATTAGCAGACCCGTCTCAGCTTCGCACGGGTATGTAGGTAGGTTTCTTAATATGCAAAACTTCCCCTTAAATCACTCCGTTTATTAAAAAAACCGCATCTAAATCCGTTGTGTAGTTTTAAAGATCTAAGAATAAATAGTGACATACAGCGGAAAGCGACTTTATTTTATAATATGTAGTTATAGTAAGGGAAGACGAGATGCTAAATTTGCAGTCACTCTAGTGTCATGGGAGCCTAGTGGACTTTGTTGATTAGATAGCGGAGAATGAAATAGGTTAAGTTCTTCTTTTTAGTGGTGCATTGAGCGTCTATAAATTTAAAGAACAATTACAGCCACTTGATCTTAGATTTAGATATTGACCGTTTTTATGCCTAATATGTCGTCCATGATGAAAATTTGTCAATTGGACAGGTTGTGGAATGGAGTTTTTTTATATTTTTAAAGTTTTCTAACACTGCTATTCCCGTACGTCCTGCTAAAGTCATCAGAAAATGTATACATGCACTTCCTGTCGAGTCCAGTACATTTTTAAGACACTAAAATATAGACAGTCTTTTTACGGTAGACAGGATTCAACTTTTTACATTTTGATATAGTTTATTTTACTTTTAAATTGTAATGAATAGAAAAACAATATTAAAATACAAGTATAATATGTACCTAATTCAACAATTAGTTTTTGTAAATATTAAAATATTTACACACCACAATGTGATAGAATATGTAAAAATGCTTAAACATTTTCGTAACAACTTTTGAAAAACATATCCACAAAATAATCCACAATTTTTTTTTTATTTATTTCATTTCACTAAACCCACGTCTCTAAGTACAAAGAGATTCAATACATCATAAAAATCATTATCTAACTCTTTGTGGATACGGGCGTAAATATATTTTTGTACCTACCCTACGAAATATTATTTACTTCAGTAAGTCTTCAGCAGTCAACAAAAACGTTATGGAGAATCTCAGATATTCTAATCAGACGCGCTTAAGTTTCTACGAAAATCCTTCCTTGGGCTTCCCTACTATTAGATAAGTCATAATATTTTTATTCTGTTAACATCCTGCTAAGTTGTCACAACGTTTTTATACCAAAAGACAACAATCAAGCACGCGGCTTCCTTTATGCTAAGAGATAACCGCAGCCTATACACACCATATAATATGATGTAAGTGTAGCGCTGTTCTGTGGCCGGGGTGCCGAACTGGAATATGAAGGAGTCATTATGTCGGCAGGGTTAGGTAAGTCGTTGGCCAACCTACTTAGACAAGCTGCTGCATACCACTCTACCACCAGTAGACTTGTTGGTCATGACCCGTTTCGCTTTTGTTTGTCTCTTACGAGAAGTCAGTTTATCTATTTTATATAGAGGACTAGGACCAACTCTAGGACTCTTTTTTGATTTTTCCAAATATGGTTCTACGAATTTGTTACGATACAGGATTTTATGTATTATGTATCAGTAAGTGGTTCTATGTGCTATTTCGGTCATGAAGGTTAGGATGTTTGTTTGTAGTAACAAACAAACATACAAACGTTTTTTGCGTAAAGGAGTACCTTTATGCAAAAACTGCAAAACCGGTTTTCATGAAATTTAGCACACACATAGAGATTAATTTGGATTAACAAATAGATTAGTTTATATCCAGAAAAAAGTTCTTGCAGGACCATTAACCACGTGGTCAACGCCGCAGGCAATATCTAGTATAATAATAAATATATATTGTGGAAAGTACAAGTAAAATAAATAAAATGTGTTTAATGGAATTCCACCAAATATCGACGGTGAAGAGTATAGAAACTACCCAAAGTGTTCAGAATTATCAATGCAAACGTTTTAGTGTACAAATCCCCAATATTCCCAAGTAAACGAGCGGCTCAGCGTCCACACATATGTCACTAAATTATACGCACACACGACGTGCTGTCCGTTGTCAGTTTAAACTACTTCGTTGATATAATACTTGAAAGCCTTTCACCGCCGCTTCTGTGTGGATTCGTTGTAAAATGATGCTATTAACCAATTTCCAATTCCCAAAAAACGAGGAATTTCTTAATTCACCGATTTCTTCAAGGTTTTATATCCAATTTACGTAATTCTTTTTTTGTTTGATGCGGAATACTTTCGGATAGGTCCCATAAAAGTTTGATTCAGGAAGGCCCAGTAGTTTTTATTTTATGAGCATTTTTTATCTACTTTCACTTATGTTTGTTGTTTGATGTTTATTTTGATTAAACTAAATCATTTCAGCAATAAACTAAAAAGTTTTAAATAAAAATAACCACGGTAATAAAAGCCGAATTCAAACCTATTAGTAAATGGTACATATAAATAATAGGTAGTATCTAATTAAATTTTAGTTTTGAAGTCGGTTTTTATTAACGTAGTTATTTTTATTAGGAACATGGATGAGACTTGGTGGTTTATTTCTTGTTAGTTTAAATAGTACTGGTTAACATATTAAATCTTAGTGGTCTAGTCTGGCGTCGTACTTGATTTTTTGAGGTGCCGGGGTTGATCCAGTGACATTTGAAAAAAAGTTAGTTTCAGTTGGGCAAAAGTTACACGGGTGCCGCAAATTAGGCTTCATTGATATTTATTCTCTCTAGTGGTTGGCCATTTATCGAAATTAGACCATAATAAATTTTAATATCTTTTGTTGATAAGAACGCCATTTTCATTTCTTAAAGCCAACTACTTTGTTTCCAAACTGTATGGTGCGCCATCAGTGATCTTTTATCGTTATCATCAATATATTTGTTTATATGTATTAAATGCATGGTAGTGTGGGTAATATTTTATTTATTAATTTAATGTACTTTATAAGCATTATTATTGAAAAATATTAGCGTTTCTCCTACACATAAACTATACATGTGACAAATTTTATGCTCCTGCGTGCGCGCAATTTCAGTAAATAAGTAATCCATAAGTAACCTCTAATTCAATAAAATTACCAAATTTGAAGAGGAGAAGGTTCTCAACTCGTCTCTGTTGTTTCAGTGTGATTTTTACGTGTTTACATAATTTTATTAGCTAGCTAGTGTTTTTTTTTATGATATTAGGAGGCAAACAAGCAGACGGATTTCCTGATGGTAAGAAATTCACGCCGCCTAGAGACACCAAAGGTGGTAATGGTGCGTTGCCAACCTGAGGCCGGGATGTTAGGCCTCGAGCAAAAAGTATGTTTACCGGCTACCTTACCCTCCAAACCAGAACACTTCATGACGTTATTGCGGCAGGAATAGGTAAGGCGGTGGTACCAATCCGGGTGAGTCGCTGCGGAACTCTACCAGCCAGTCAGATGTCACGGCGTTAGTGACGGTAAGCCTGCGCTCACCTTTTACGAGCTGCCTGGCAGGAAGGCAGATTGTCTATTCTGCAAAGGAGCCTGGACCAATACGGGTTTTATTCGGCGACGTCGGACTTCGATTGTTTGAGGTTCGATCCTTGGGTCAGGCAATAAAAAAATAGAAAATGTGTCCTTTCAATTTTGTCATAAAATTAACTTTGTCCGAGATTAGATATGTGCCCGGTTGGACACCTATCACATTGTGGGACTTAGTGTCTTTGGCTAGTCATGGGTGCCCTGCTTGTCCCTCTGCCTACCTATTCAGCAGCATGGGAGTGAAGAATAATGTTTTTTCTACTTTCTTTCATAACATGCGTATTTTCCAGCGCAGGCAATTTCTCTATCAGCAGTACACATTACCAGATATTGGTGGTGATTCTGCTGTTCACAAACTAAACTTATTTTAGACGCGAACTATCTTTTTCAAATGAAACAAAAACAAAAGAGATGGAAGAGTTAAGACATGTCAGATTAGTCCAAACTTGTCAAATCGTGATGTTTTTAACAACATTTTCCGAGCGATATATTAAACGTTTGTAGAAATGTAGATGGTTTACAGGCTAATCTGATACCACCATAGAAATAGGAATATATAAAGAAGTGCAACAATGTTCTATTGCAAACTTAGTTGTATAAATACCGTTGGAATCGTCATATAACTTAACAACATCTCTTTGTCTCTTTTTAACAAATGTTGATATTATGTACACCGAAAGAGATAACGACTTTTTTGTCTATGCTCATTTTGGCTTCGATTTAAATTGACGCCATGACAGTTCTCATGCTTGCCAAGGATCCATATTTAGTTTAAATCCATATTTAGTGTGAATTCATATTTAGTCCACATTTTATAGTGATGTACTATTACAATTGTCGATATTTTATTTTACGTTCCCAGAAAATAATATTTGGACAAGATAAGAATGTATACCATTGCCACTGAAAATATCAATCACAGCCTAGCTTAACAAGAATTCTTTCAAGTGCTCACTTTAAAGCGGAGAATGTGGTTTAAATGTAATCTGATATTTTTTTTTGTAATGATAATGAATCTTGTAATAAATATAAAGAGTTATTTTATATAAAGAAAATGAACATATTTGCACGCCACAATGTAAAAAAATATGCTGGTGAAAAGTAAATAAATATTCTTTCTTTCGTTTAATTACATTTCCCTATTTAAGTATAAGCCAATTGAGTAGCACAAAGTAAATAAGTTTATAGTTGCAATTTCATTCGGTAGGTAAATAATAATTCTTATCTATTTACCTAAACTTAACTATCAATCGTCACTAATAGTTCATGTATCGATATCGATACTCTACTTTTTCTGGACAGCCTTATAATGTCAAAATGGCAGCCATATTTAGTAGCCAACGGCAGACTTTTTTCGTAAGTATTTCATGTCCATATACTTAGAGGTCAATGGATAGCACTAAAAGTGTTTTGTTTCTATCCATAATTTCGCCTTTGTGGTCTAGTGGTTCAGTTGTTGGACTTGCCTGCTTGAGGTCCCAGGTTCAAATCTCGGGTCGGGCAACAGAAAGAAAATTGCATTTTTCCAATTTTTTAATAAAAGAAAACGCGGTTCAGGATTGAATATGTGCCCGGTAGGCGGTTGTCTTGCTACCTATCACATTATGGGACTTAGGGTCTTTGAGTAGTCATAGTTGCCCTGGTTGTGCCTCTGCCTACCTCTTCAGGGATATGGGCGTCAAAATACTTTTTTTAACATGACATGCGTATTTTACCACAGCGCAGTAATATAGGCAGTACACTGTATTAGATATGTTATTACTTTATTTGTTTATTTAATTGAGCCCAAAATGGCGGAGGTCATAAATTCGTCTGTACCTTTTTTCCATGTATTTACTCAATTAGTCGGCTACTAACAAATGGATTTTGATGGTTCTATTTTAAAACATAGGCCATGATTTAGTAGTGCTCTCGTTTAAATTTGATTCAAAATCGGATAGTACAGTGTATCTTGATGATGTAATGAAAATGGGGTTTTACTATTATGACATATACGGCGTGAATTTCTAATCATTAGGAAATCCGTCTGCTTGTTTGCCTTCCAATATCATAAAAAAATAATATAATTCATTATCCAAAAATTGGCGATATAAATAATCAAAACTAACCCTATGCTTAGAAATTCATAAAGCTTAATCCGAAATAATCCCTTCGGAATAATCAATACGTGAACATTTCGGTGTCGACAAATCCCCAATGTTCCCAAGTAAACAACCAGCTTAGTGACCAGCCATACGTCACTAAATTATGCGTCCACACGACAAGCCCGTTGTTAGTGACCTTCGTTGTTATGACACTTGATAATGAACCTATTTCTAATAGTAGGGGAGCCCAGAATGCTAAAAGCACAATTAATTCAGCGTCATGAGGACCTATTGGAATTTGATTATATAGTGGTGAATAACAAGGTCATATGACGTTTTCCTTTTTAATGACGAATGCGTGCTGATACAGTCCAAACTCAGTACCAATTCCAATATCGCTGACTCTTCTATTACTATAATGAACCTATTTCTAAAAGTAGGGAGGGCCAGAACGCTAAAAGTACAATAACTCGAGCGTCATGATGAACTATTGGAATTTGACGCTTACATGGTGGTGAATGAAAAGGTCATGTTGTGTTTTTTTATGACGAATTGCGTGTTGATACAGTCCAAACCTAGCACCGATTTCAAAATCATTGACTCTTCTTTTTTCTTATTATATAAGCCGTGCATCTTCTATGGGCCAGCACTCAGTACTCAAACTCGACAAATCTTTGATCAGCAACGGAGCTGGTTTCTGCCTCCCGTTCTGGATAAGGTTGAACTCGAGAGAGGGTAATAGACGCGTCAATATTGAATAACTACCGTTGATGATTATAACAAAGTTGTAAAGTTACAATATGAAATTGTAAAAAACAAATATAAACTTAGTGAGTTCCCAAAATAAGTTTTTTAGACTGTCGGTGGGGACTCTAACAGTGGCGAGAACAATTCAATTACTTGATCATAGTCCGGGGTTTACCTTTGCAGTTTATGTACATTTAGGCGGCTGTCCTCTTGAAGAGTCTCACGTCGAAACCAATATTAAAAAAAAAAAACACCTAACGTCCCAACCGAAAAGAAGCTTTCAACCAGCATCATAAATTTTAATTTTTATCAAAAAGGGGTTTTTGCTACACATCTTCAGGTTCAAGTTTGCTTACTATTTATTCTGTGTCATTGATGAGCTCATCATATATTGTCTACTATAGGTATTCCCTAGTGCCACCGATGGCAACAATATTTTAATCAGACAGGTCGTTCTAATAGGTAATAAACAAGCTTTCTAATCCCGTACGTCACGTTCAAATCATGAGAAAGTTTAAACGTGTAATATTATGCAATAAAACCAATGTAGTTTAATTTGACATGCTTTAGTATATTTTCAAGGTAAAAATGGACAAAATAGTCTCTGTAAAAAATCAAACCGGTTGGCTAGAAAGTAACAGAAAGTGTTAAATAAAGTATACTTTGGATAAGTACAAGTGTTAACTACAAAAAAATGTGTGTATACCTATGTAGATGTTTAATATAATATATAATACGTGCGGGATGTCTGAACCATGAGACATAAGGTAACAGACGGAACCCTATAGGTAGGATTGTAGGTAGAGGTTTGGTCTTAAAGTTGATCAAGCAGGCTCACCTGGCCAATTAAGAGCTTAAAGGAGTCTTCGCCAATTTGTTAAGACATTGATGGTAAATGAGATAAGAACATAGGTTCCAATCTGATTTATTGAACAGAAATCTTAAGTATGTATAGATAATTCACCGATACACGCAGATAAACGGAGATTTTCTTTCATCCGTCTAACGTGCGATTACAGCATCCATTGAAGGTTACTGGTGTACACGTGTAGCTTTTCCCGCTGACTCTTGCATTCCTCAAACGTGTCGTCACGGTGTTTAAAAAGCATCGATCGTTCGAACACGATGTGTCTGCTCGACCTTCGTGGAGTGCAGTCGAATTCTCCACATGATGCTTCGGTTACGAAGCGAAACGTACGTTGAGTTTTTAGTTGTGTATGTATTGTTGGTGCTAATAAAACAGTTTAGTGGTGTGTGTTGAGTAGAGCTGGATATATTTGTGAGTTTTAGCTTCCGGTAAGTCCAATTCATTATCAACGCACTATTTTACCTGTTTTGTTACGCCATAATACGTATACATTTTTTTGGCGGAAAAATGAAAATTAAATAATTTTATTTGGATTTAAGTATGGATTTCCGAAAAGTAACGCCTTCTTCTATCAATTTCCATCGGTCGTTTATCTATGTCACCGTAACTATGTTACATATACAAATATATAAGCCCTTCTTTTATGCACGTCCATGTTTTATGACAAAAATTGTGTACAACAAAGAGTGAAATGATAAATATATATTACCGTGACAAAGGCAATAAGTATTAATTAGCCAAATGCCAACGATAACACAAACAAAAATTTATTTCTTTCATAATTATTTGCGTGACTTGTCCGAAAAAAAATCATCTACCATTTAAAAAAGTAATAATTTATTAATATACATAATTAACGAGATTATTGGTTGAGATGCACGCTAAACGATGGTAAACGAAGAAAAATGCTTTCCTTATTTGCATATTCTCGGACTTGTGGGAAAAACTAAGAATAATGTCCAGCGGAAGTGCAAGAAGCTTTGGATATCCAAGTTGGGAACAACTTTGTGTATAAATCAAGCCATCGACAGGCTGCTAGTTGAGAAATAGCAAACTTCGGCTGCTTTCTCAACAAAAACAGACGCGCGAACTGGCGTTTCTTACAGTTTGACGTTCCAGTATGTTGGGATAGATTAGTTTTGGAGAATTTTAATCATGAATGAAAGGGAGTTTTTGAGTCAGAACGTTACACTTGTTTTTAATAATTCTGCTGCTATCCCAACATTACTTGCGAGTAGTATAAATGTGATAAAGGTAAAAGAAGGATAAACGCGGTCACAATTAAAGTGCCACGGAAAATATGTGGTTTTAGGTAGGCAGACGGCATTCGCGAGATCAGAGAGAAAGTGGAATTAAAAGAAAGTGTTAGTGTAAAAATTTGTGAAAAAAGGTATAACACGTTGGTTCGGTCACGTTGAAAGAATGGCAGATGAAAGATGGTCAAAACAGGTACACATATAGGATGTGAAGAGATGAAGGTTCCTGGAAAGACCAGAGATAGAATGATTGACATTCCATGAGCACACCCGCTTGTGTGAATCGGTACCCATAACCCTAAAGAGATGACAAAACCGTAGAGAGGGCACCTATGACTAGCCAGAGACACCAAGTCCCATATTGTGATAGGTGGCAAGGCTATCGCTATCGCCAACCAGGCATGTGTCCAATGACAGTGCTTTTTTTTATAGAAAATTGAAAATACACTTTAACTTTTTTGTTTCTTGCCCGACCTAAGGATTGAACCTGGGACTGCAAGAAGTCAAGTCCAACGACGGACCGCTAGACAACAAAGGCGGTACTAATTAATCGTAAAATTATCGATATCATAAAAAGTATACAACCATTTACCCTTCAATTTAAAATAGAATTTTAATATAAAAACCTCTTCGTTCAAAGTGGGAAATTTCCGCTAGATTGCTATTTCTAATGAGCGTCTGATTTATCGGACCGTCTATCGTACTTCGTTATAACAAATGACATTAATTTTTTTCAGTAATAGCAAATTTTTAATATTATTTATTGGTTTATTTGATCACAGAAGGATATTTTTGACCTCACGAAAAAAATGTAATCTAACGATAAAAAGTAAAGAAAGTGTAACAGTAAATTCTGTTTGTGTTTGTAACATTAACAGCCTCACGCAGAGAAGTTAATTAATAACCTATCATGAACGACCAATATTAATAATATCTATCCTATGTTATACGATAGGGCTATTTTAGATCTGTTGCTAGGCAACCACCGTTTTCATATTATTTTATATAATATCACTTTTAAATCTATTTTAATATCAGGGGGTAGATGCTTAAATTAATACACATTTTAAATATAATTGCCAAATTGCAATTTATAATTTTGTAAACATTAGTTTAAAACAATCCGCAAAAATGCTTTGATTGTTGTCACGCTACGTCGTACCTAGTACGAGTCATGACGTCACCAGCCTTTTTTTTTAATTGTGGAAAATCCCCCCGGATACCCACCGCTCTCGGGGGAGAACGGCGGGTTATGTCGGACTCGAACCTACACTATGACCTTCGTGCCGCCCGGCTAGGAGCGAGATGGGGTCGGAGTGGGCCCAGAACGGACCCCTGTAGGACCCCGCAGGTGACGCGATGGCGTACGATGCCGTCGCGTCCTTCCACCAGGACCTCGTGGTCCCGGAGGCAGTCGGCCAACAGCTCCCGCAGATACAGGGGCACCCCATGATAGCGGAGCGCCTCCTGTATTGTTTCGTGCGGGAGACTGTTGAAGGCATTGGCTATGTCGAGAGAGACCGCCAACGCCTTGTCGCCTTCGCGAATCAACTCCTACGTCCAGCCCTTGAGCCAGGGCTTCTAGACAGGAACGCCCCACCCTGAACCCGTACTGTGCCTCCGACAGGTCAGGCCCCGTTCCCTCGAGTCGCCACCACGCGCTCGAGCAGCTTCCCAACGTCGTCCAGCAGGACGATGGGCCTGTAACCTGAAGGAGAATCAGGTGGTCGATTCTCCTTCCTCAGGAGGCACAGCCGGCCTTCCTTCCACAGCGTCGGGAACCTCCTCGACGCAAGACAGGCGTCGAAGAGCCCACGAAGCCGTGGCTCAAGTGGTTCCAGGGCGATGTCCAGGATTGGCCCCGGGACCCGGCGCCGTCCTCTTGCCCCGTAAGCAGTCGACAGCGGCCTCCATCTCCTCTTCTGACACCGGTGAGATAGAGGTCGGATCGAGCGCCTCCCCGCCTAGCCTTGTGGCGGGGACCGCCATCGCTGGAGGTGCGAGCTGGGACGGTGCCTCGGGGAACAGAACCCCTAGCACCCTGCCCAGGAGCCGGAGATCCATCGACCCCATGTGGGACGCCTCCGTCCGGATTTTTTTCCGAATGGAGCGATACGGGCGTCTCCACGGATCCCAGTTCAGGCTCTCAAGCGGCTCCACCCACGCCCGGCTCTTCGCCTCGCCGATCGCCCGCTGCAAGGCGCGCCTCGCTTCGCGATACGCGTCGTACAGCAGGCGCTCGGCCTCCTGTTCTGGGGCGGAGAGCTCTTCATCCGCACGGCCTCGACGTCGCCGCCTGAGGCGGGTGTACGGCCGTCTCGCCGCGGCGCAGGCGGCTCGGAGATCAGCAAGCTCCGAGCTCCACCAGTACCACCTACCGGCGGCCCGGGCGGCGCGCAGCGCGTTTCATTGCTGCGTCGCACACCGCCGTTAGGGCAAGACGTCACCAGCCTGCGAATGCGACTGCGGTCGATGGGAACCATTTTTATACTCTATTTACGTTATAGCCACGCATCTTACATTTTGCGTCGTATAAAAAATATAAATTGTTTTTATTAATCTTTTTTTCATAAATCGAAATGTGTGAGTGTGTGTGATTTTGAACCGTGGTCATCGCATCATGCTTTAACGGAAGACCATTTTTGGTCATTCTTTTTTGTTGTATTTGTCAGTAGAAGGATCAAATGAAGAGAAAAACTGGGATAATTGCAGGGAAATTGGGGAAAGTCACACTTTAATTTTATCCGAACAAACTGTTTCTAGCTATTAATGTAAGCATCGCCTTGTCGGCTAGTTATTAATAAAAATATCTTAGTAACATTTGAAGGTCTGTCTTTCTCTTTAGATAGATTATTGATATTGGTTGTAAGTCGACATTTTCCATACAAAATTGTGACATAATGTTGGTTGCCGTCTCTGGGTGTAACTGTAAAAGGGATAAAAAGATATGAATTTCCTGATAGTAAGAAATATTCGCCGCCTTTTTTTCTCCGTGTTGGTCCGGGCACCTTTGCCGAATAGCTATTTGCCTTCCTACCAGGCAGCTTCTAAAAGGCGAGTTTAGACTTCCGTCACTAGCACTGTGACATCTGACTATGTGGTAGAATTTCACAGCGTCTCGTCTGGATTGGTACCACCGCCTTACCTATTCTTGCCGTCATAACGTCAGTGCTTGTCATTGACATGTTCGGTTCGGAGGATAAGGTAGCTAGTAAACTTACTTTTAACATCCCGGCATCAGGTTGCCAACGCACCATTACCATCTTTGGTGTCTGTAGGTGGCGTGAATCTCTTACAATCAGGAATTCCACCTACATGTTTGTCTACCAAAATCATTAAAAAAAAATAAAAAAAAATAACGGCAGTTGGTAATTTTGTTACCAACCTTAACAAAGAAAGAGAATCAATATCTCAGTGTTTGTTGAGTTTTTTGTGACTTTGATGAAATTGAATTTTAATTGAAATTTGATAAATTTTAAAACCAGTTTATGACACTGGTTTATCTTCGCCTGGTATCTAGTATTTTAGTTAACACTGGTTTATCTTTGCCTGGTATCTAGTCTTTTTGTAACTAGTACGTTATCAAAAAATACTAGGTGACTTTTTTATTGCACTAGGTGTCACTAGAGTTTTGTTTTGTATTGTTTATTTGATGAGTGTGTTTATATGTTTTCTACATTCCCACTCTCATAATAGTTCTTCTGATTGTCATCTTCTATTTGGAAGGTAGGAAATACGACAAACCAACTGTTTAAAGACTGTATTTATTACTTTCAGAATGTTAACTTTGCTAAATTGCTTTCCAATCCCAAAAAACAACAAATTAAAAGACATCGCACGTTTTATAATCGTGTCGTTCTTCTTTTTTTCTTTAGGTTTTGGCCTTCACGTTAGTATTTTGCCATCAGTCAAGTAGAAATTTGCATGAAATTTTATATCAATTTTAATCAATTATAATTAGTCATTAGTAAGTCACGTCAAGCTCTTGGGAAAAGCGGTGGCTTTATTACTCAAGCTCATGTAATGAGATTTAGCGGCAACGAGGAACTACGCGATTTCTTCATGATTATTTCATTTGTGCTCTTTCACTGAACAAAATGCTACCAAAATTGACTAATTTCACTCAATATCAACACGAAATTCAATAATTATGAAAAAACTTCGACGATCTTTTCTCTCTATGGCCAAAAACCAATCGTGTCGTTACTTGTCTTGTCATACTAGAAGATTCGAGAAAACATAGGTAATAAATTCAAGTCCAAAAAGAAGATTCTCGTAGATAGTTGTAAGTAAGTTGCTCAGGCTCAACATTTAACATTCGATCCCGTTCAGTGCAGAATCTACAATTATTAATCAAATCAATTATTTATTGCTTCATATGTCACAAAAAAGGTATTACAAATTATCCCTACTAATTATTTGAAGGACATAAATGTACTCTCTTAGGGTATTGCAAATTGAAGCAGACCGATCCATTATAGATTTCACTTTTAAAATTATCTATATAGTATAGTATAATAACTTTTTTTATATCAATAAATTCTTTAATTTTTTTGGAAACCTTAGGTCATTCATCTCTCATTTTATTTCATTGGGTAGTTACATAACCTATGGTTCGGAACTACGTATTTTTAATTTTGACGGGGATAATTCTAAGTTATGTTTCAATTTATTTCTAATTTCGTAGTGTCAAGGATTTTCTGCTTGCTTTTTAAATAAAAAGGGATGTTTTCTGACAAATGTACAGGCTTGTAACATATAATTTGAAGGTAAAGTTAAAATTTTAAGATTTTTGAAATATGGTTTGCAACTTTTCGACTCTTGGATGTTTGCTAAGGTATGTTTATATTATTTTTTAGCGAGATATATGTACATCTAGGGCATTTACACTATTTCCCCAAAGTAAAATACTGTATGTGAGCCATGAATTAACATATGCGTAAACATAGCAGTTTGGAGATCGGTAGCCCTCCGTAATTCCCGTAGACCATATAAAAAGCTAGATATTTTTGTTTTAATTTTCCGTATCCAATAAATTAATCGATTCTATAATGAAACATATGCTAATTTGTTCTATTCTGATTCGGGATACAGTATCTTCGATTATGGTTAATGATGTTACTTTTGTAAATAATAAATGCACGTGTATGTAGTTTTATACCGCTGATAAAAATTATTTTGTTTCAAAGTTTGGTGCTAATTGAGCTCCAAACGAATACGGTTAAGTTACAAGTAGCAATTGTTGAACATATATAACCCTAACACGTAATAATACTATAAAAAATGAATTAGTATAAGAGTATCTCGACCAAGTATAGCATCATGTAAACAGAATCAAACTTCCTCCAACTTCCGACGTAAAACTGCTGATATAAAAACATCTTTACGGCCCGCATTTACTTTGCACAGCCATCAAATATTCCAATGGTTTCCGAAACCTACTTTCAAAGGAACTGAACGAATGTAATTTTCATTCTGATGGAAAATTCTATACGTATATAATAATCGTAAAAGAGTTGTGATGAAAAAAAATATTTTCACGCTATTAAACATGTTTGTAAGTTGGACAGAGTTATTATTAGATTTAGACATGAAATAGAACGAAATATTTTTAACAAGATCGTTTTTTATTTAAACAAATGTTATGTGGTTTGACAGTCTCTTTGATCGAGGGGTTAGCGTACCCTAAATGAAAAGACCAACTGGGAAGCTCAGGTTCAATTCCTAAATTTGTGTGGTTAACAAAAGTACATGATTATATCTGTATTTCCGG
>NJDC01005150.1:175943-192123 GCA_002245475.1 Calephelis virginiensis
ATATAAAATAGATAAACTGACTTCTCGTAAGAGACAAACAAAAGCGAAACGGGTCATGACCAACAAGTCTACTGGTGGTAGAGTGGTATGCAGCAGCTTGTCTAAGTAGGGAGCCAACGACTTACCTACCTATATTGAGTTTGTTGAATACATACAATAAAATAACATGTATGAATTGCCAGACCTACATTACTTTTTAAATGCCAAACCATAGTAATATAATACACGGTAAATAGGCGAAAACGAATTTACACCTACGCGTGTCGAATCTGGTACACATTTGGTACAATAGATGGTACATATCATCGCGGTTGCTCCGCTGTGACGAACGGTCGATGTAATATAGCGCTTTTTTTATTTAACCAAAGGTAAGAAATCTATTTGTGAATGTTATTTTGGTTTATTAGGTCAAAGTATTTACCTAATACGGCATAAAACAACTATTTACTATATTGTGCTGTTTTTGATCTTGAGTAAAAATGTTTTTTTAAAAAAATTGGTAACCAAACACATTACATGCATTTTTATTTAACACAATTTACTATTCGTTAAGTGATTATTATTTGTTTTAAAAATACAATTTTTTTTTTGAGATATGGTAATCATACCCGCATCTCAAAACCACGCTAGCAATTTAATTAATATTTACCAAACACTAAACGATTTTGATTTGTTTTAAAAATATACAATATGTAAGATCACAAAATTCAAATAGCCTATCTGCTATTACGACATTGAAAGCACTAAGCCCTATCTCGTGTTGGCGTACCGCTGAGCTATAGGTATTTATGTACAAAAACGGAGTTACACTTCTTTATATTATACTAGGTGTTACCCGCGGCTTTGCTCGCGTGGCATTTAATATATTTACTGATAATAGCCTATTAATCGCCTCTGTGGTCTAGCGGTCCGAGTGTTGGACTTGACTGCATGAGGTCCCGGGTTCGAATCCCGAGTCGGCCAACAAAAGAAATTTGGATTTTTCCAATTTTCTAATAAAAAAAATGTTGGTTGGGATTGGAAATGTGTCCGGTTGGCGATAGGTTTGCCACCTATCACATTGTGGGACTAAGTGTCTTCGGCTAGTCGTGGGTGCCTTAGTTGTACCTCTGCCTACCCCTTCGGAGATATGGGCGTGAAGATACTTTTTTTTAGCCTATTAATATAAATTTCATACAAACATTTACCTCCTATTTCACCCCTTTAGGGGAAGAATTTCCAAATCTGCATCATCAGTTGGTGTCTACTCAATAAAAAGACCCAACTCACCATATGTAATGGCTGCAACTCTAACAGTTTTTGCTCAGCATTGATGAATCAGTCCGTCTGGACATGTTATTTTAAATGTATAGTTTTAGTTTTAAATAGATATATAGATTACCGTAGCTAAAGTAAAAGGGATTTCCTTGAACGCCTGAATCCATCTGATGCTTTGGCAGGTATCATGTACTGTGGGCCCTGTAGCACCGGGCAATGAATAGGGCTATGGTATCCTCTGCCTGTCGTAAGAGGCGACTAAAAGGGGGTTGGGGCTGTGAGTCAACTGATCGGGGTGTCAGTTGGCTTAAAAAGCAGCCCGGGACGTGAGGCAGCATAGCATGGTGTAACCCCATGCTGCTGCCGTCAAAATGATGGCATCAGAAGATGGAGGCTTCTGAGCGGATGAGCCTGCGGGCAGGTGTAAGGGTGACAGCGGTGTGTTCTTCGGAGATCCCGCAGTCACCCGATGCGCACAGAAGACGGTTACCAAGTAGGTTTAGCCGGTAGCATAAAACGCCACTTCCCCCGAAAGCGGCGGGTATCCGTGAGGATTTCCACTATTTAAAAAAAAAGGTATTATGTACTGTACTTTCCCGCGTGCATTTATTGAGTTAACAAAATAAAAAGAAGTACTTTTCACTTTAATTTATTTTCATATTAAAATTGATTAAAACTGGTTTAAATGTTTCAATGTGTGAACAGAATTTATCCCGTGTTGGTCCGGGCTCCTTTACAGAATAGACCATCTGCCTTCCTGTGCCAGGGTGCTCGCAAAAAGTGAGCTTAGTCTTCAAACTCAAACTCAAACTCAAAATCTATTTATTCACATGGATCTATACAAAGATTCTTAATAGAATGATATATTCTTCTTATTTATTTTATAAATAATTATATCATAATAATAATAAAAATAATAATTATATATTCTTTTTAGCTCTGAGCAACATTTTTTTATTAGAAATTGGGAAAAACCATTTTTTTCTTTTTGTTGCCTGACCGGATTCGAACTCGGGACCTCAGGCAGTCAAGTCCTACACCTGAACCGCTAGCCCACAGAAAATAATTGGAGAAAATTTTATACATGTTAGACATCAGACTTATTGGTCTGTAGTGTCCCTATGCCATCTTTTTGTCCAATCTTATGTATAAGAATGATGTGGGATGTCTCCCATTGTTCTGGAACCTGTCCCGACCTCAGGATACCGTTGGAAATTTGAGTTAAAATGGGGCCCATTCTAACTTTTGGCTTAATATGGCACTCCTAGTTTCTACCACCGGATCAAAACGCGGCCACACACTGGGAAGATCCGGCGAAAGAAACTCAGTGGGCTTGCCTTTTTTTCTTAGAAATAAAATTTATAAAATTATATTACATTTAATTTATTTGTAGAGATTGTATGAGGAGCAATTAGTCCCAAGCATTTCTGTCTTCTAAATATTCTGAAATCTTATAATAACCTTTACCATACAATTTAGATTTAATACATTTTTTTAAATTTATTTAATGGTAAGTTTTGAATGGTAAGTCTTTGTCAGCGCTTATCGTTGACATGTTCCGTCTCGGAGGATAAGGTAGCCGTTAAACTTCCTTTTGCACGAGATCTACATCCCAGCCTAAGGTTGCCAACACACCATTAACACCTTTGGTGCTTTAGGTGGCGTGAATCTCACACCTGGAAAGTCGTATGCTTGTTTGCTTTCTAATATTATCAAAAAAGAATATACGCACAAAAAAACCTGACGCGTTTATCATATATTTTTTTAGTTACTGGCCACAAACAGAGTAATTCTTAACATTACACAAGCAGTGTATGATATTTCCAGAATGCCTAATAAAGCGGTTTCAAACGTTGGACCTTTATGCTCCTATCTTCATTTGGGTACCTTTGGCCGCCTTCCAAAATAATTACGGAGCGGGGTTTATTATTGCGAGCGCAGTGCAAATAATAATAACAACAATTTAGGTGGCTCTGTTAGGCTTTTTACTACACGTACTGTGCGGAACGTTATTTCTTTTTTTTATAACCGGTATTACCACTTGAACGTTTATGCTGATGGAAAGTGATACCTAATTGTCACATTTTTTTCTAACGTTATTTTTAACATAATGTGAGTTCTTTTTATGTGTGTTTTTATATTAGTGGCATGTACATTTCAAGAACACTCATTCTGCTCGAAGCAGGGTGGATTAAATATGGAGTATGGTGTTGCCCAAAAGCCGAATGAGTGAATAAGAGCAATGAGGAGTAGGAAGAGTATAAGAAAATGAAACCCTCGATTTAAAAGCCAAGTATAAGATCCCTAGGAAGATCTTGAAAGCATTGACTTAACGTCATGAATACGCATTATAGAGCACTGTATTTTTAACCGACAGCAAAATAGAGAAGGTTCTCAATATGAGTGTTTTTTTTTATTATTTCTTTGTTTTTTACGCTATGACTTTGAACTTTGAACTTATAATGAACAATAATAATAAAATAATAAATGTCCCTGGACAAGTTACACAAATTGAATCTAAACCCATAATTAGCAAATTATAAGATTGTGTTATGGGTGTTAGTCAACGATTCTTATACATAGAAATAATTGAACAGATACCAGAATAAATTTAATAAGTACCCAGACCCTTACATGCAGACATCTAAATGTTCATCACACAAATGCCTATCCCCGTCGGGGCAGGCATTCGAATCCGAGCCTCGTGGTTGTTCGGTGTTGTTAAGCGAGTACACTAGCCACTCGACCAACGAGACGGTCTATAATGAATCGATTTTAATAATTTTATTAATTGCATTAATAAGCAAATCTCTAAATTACTAGAAAGATGTTGATAAAATTTAAATGATACTCTCTCAGAATGATTAGATATCTTTGGAAAAACAAATTTGGAATTAGGAAAACTATTGAAACTCGCAGCAGTATGAGATGAAATATAAGTATTTTATCCTTTGCATGATAAACCATCTGCCTTTCTGCCAGGCAGCTCATAAAAGACGAGCATAGGCTTACCGTCACTAACACCGTGACATCTGACTAGGTGGTTGAGTTTCGCAGCAACTCACCCGGATTGGTACCATCGCCTTACCTATTCCTGCCGCCATAACGTCATAACGTGTTAAGTAGCCGTGTAATGTAGCCGGTAAACTTACTTTTACTCAAGGCCTATCGTCCCAGCCTCAAGCCGGTCCTACTCTCATAAGCATATCATTATACTGTCGGATAGTCAGGCATCTTTGAAAGCACTGCAATCCGTCGAGTTTTAATCCAAGCTCACTTTTGAATGTGCTCAAGTCTTAAATAAGCTCGGAGAAAACAACAAACTAAATCTTGGATGGGTTCCTGGACACACAGGTGTTAAGGGAAATGAAGCTGCAGACAAACTGGCTAGAAGGGGCTCAGACGCTCTCCCCACAGTACCTGAACCGGCATGTCGGATTGCCAGAAGTACTTCTAGAAGTTTGCTCAAGATTTGGACCCGGCAAGAAAGCGTGTCCAACTGCCTGAAAACTGTAGGCCAACAGCACGCTAAAACACTTGTCATGCGGTTTTGCACCTAATTTACATCGATTGCAATGAACATGCAACGAAAAGAGCTCAGGATCTTAGTCTGAGCGTTAACAGGACACTGCAGACTCCACAAACATTTAAACAGAATGAGCCTAGCAGAAGAGCCTGATTGTAGAGCTTGGTTGGAGGCAGAAGAAACGGCAATACACATACTCTGTGAGTGCCCAGCACTTAACCAAGCAAGAAGTAGATTTCTGAGTGAACAGATAATTAACCCCCAAGATATTAAGTTGATAAGTCCCAAGTGCATTGTGGAACTTAGTGTGTTGGCTTTGCGGAACTTATGTAAGCTTAATGAATAAGAAGCGTGATCACAATAGATCTGTCAATGTCGCAGTGATCCTCGGGATTTTTTGACCCGTACTCTTTAATACTAATAATCGTCCTGGCCTCAGGTTGGCAACGCACCGTCACCACCTTTGGTGTCTCTAGGCGGCGTGAATTTCATACCATCAGGAATTCCGTCTGCTTGTTTGCCTTCCAATATCATAAAAAAAATAATTAAATAACTACGAATCTTGTCAGTCCAAGTACTCTTAATTTTTGTCATTTAAAAACATAACGAGAGACGCCATTTGGGGATGCTTTTATTTAAATTATCAGGTATTGCGACATCTTTATGAAAATGCTCTTTCATTGATATAAAAATGAACCAAGATGCTCTGTCTCGAACGGAACTGACATTTAAAAGTGTCGCTAATTACGAGTAGAAAAAAATGACAACTTACGTGTTTGCAAATACAACTTTAAACATTTGACTCCGAGTTGTTGGAAAAAAGTTCCTTATTGCGCGTTGTGAAAGGAGGAAAGTTTCCGTCTAGGAAAAAAATAAGCTTTGCGGATTGCGAATGTTTGTTTTTTTTAATTTTTTTTTATTTATTTTTTTATGTTTCTCTGTCTCTCTCTATTTTTTTTGTTTTTTTTTCATGTTTCTCTGTCTGTCGCTCTGTCTATAAGAGAGATAGAGATTACTAGAGATCGATTGAGATTAAGAGAGAGAGGGGGAGAGAGAATTTTGTTCCATCCGGGTGTCCCTTGACACCTCTCAATTTTTTTTAGAAAAGCAATGTTGCTTTTGCAGTGATGCGAGCGACAAGAAACATTTTTTTTTTAATGACTAATGTGTTGCTAACCTCTTGGTTTTGAAGTTATACTTCTTTTGGCGCGATTGGGATTGGATTGTTACGCCAAAGAAGTAAAACTTCATACGTGCGCACATGAGTACACACACTCTTTTTTTTACAACTTCACAGGCCTTTGTGGGCCGAGCAGAGTGCTCAGCCGAGTCATCATTATTTAGATGGATTGGACTGTTCCCTACAACGTCAGCAACAATGGCTGTTTCCCGATAGACCGTACCTCGAATTGGTGCTGCGTTCTGGTTACTGGGTGGACTTGATGGAGAAATAGTGGCGGCTCGTCGCTCGGCGTTAGGTGTCGGGCGCAAGAGAGGTCTTCTCGCCGAGACCGGCGGCAAAGGTGTAGTGTAGTGTCTTAACGAAACTATTGAAATACTCATATTTAACTGACGGTATTGATGTACATCTTGGACTTTTTATATCAATAAGCTCAATGTGACAACCTTAAAAGGGTACAAATGGCGGTTCACTAAAATGCGCTTATTGCGATAAGAGGGTGATAATACGAGGACACAACTTTCCTGGTAGTAAGAGAAAACAGTGACCTATAGACACAAATCGTTGGTGGGCTTAGTGATCACGTCTACACATGCCAACCTGCCGCGAGGTTCAGGTTCGATTCTCAAGGAGGAGAGGCATTAGAATGAAAGGCTTCTATTTAATACTAAACATCTATCACTGAATCGTAACGTGGCCATACATAAAAAGATCCAGGAAGAAACTTAGGGGCTTGCCTTTTTTCTCATTTTAAAATTTGAATAAAATAAAATGAATAAATAAATAATGGTGCATTATATTTATAAGCGATTGACATGAGAAGCAATTAATCCCAAGCGCTCTCAAGTCTAATCTGTTAATTATTCAGCAATAGCATAATAACCATTTTCATAAAAATTCAATCTAACACATTTATTAAATCTATCAATTGGAAGGTCTTTCATTTGTGTGATGAACATTGATATCTATATTTCTAGGTCCGGATGTTTATTAAATTTGATCCGGTATATTTTTTAATGTTTATATGTATTTTTATCTCTACTTACGTTGGGATAAAATCAATTTGTGTAATTTGTCTACAGATATTTGTTTATTTAAAAATAAGTCGACCCAGCAAATTTCGTACTGCTTGACTAACAATTTTTTATGGGGAAAATTAAAGTACTATTTTTCCTACTTTCCCTGCAATTTTCCCGGTTTTTCTTTTCTAATACAACAAAAAAATTTGGTTATGGTAGCAGCAACAGTTAAAGCGGTATTACTAACGGCGGTTTCAATTACCTATTTACAGTTAGAGATAGGTCTACTAGAGTTCTGTTGCTAAGGTTTTAGACTACTTTAGATAAGATCTCTTACCTTAGATTGATTTATCGTAATGCGTATAAGTCAACACAAAACTATTCCATTTACTTACTAACAATCACGAAGTTACTGACAAAAATCGATACCTAATTGACTTTTGTTAGCTGGAAGGTAAGTAGCCCCAAGATAATTAAAAAAAAACGATTTCAATCGTTTTATTTCCATATTGCGATTAGATACTTTTTTTCAAATATAGCTCATGTATACGCAATGGTCTCACAATTATACTAATTTGGTATTTTTTTCAAGATTCGAGAAGTAATTTTTAAAATAATATACTTATACTAGCTGATCCGGTAAACGTTGTTTTGCCTTAAAACTAATTAAATGACGATTGATCAGTTATCGACCCGGGATGAAAAGTGATTAAATTACTAAAATGACTATTAAAAAATAGGTTGGTGATGAAAATTTAGGGTTGTATGTACTTTTATATGCTGTATCATAAAGAAATAAAAACAAAAATTTTTGTCTGAAAATTACAAAAAAAAATTTAGGGGTGGACCAACCTTAACATTTAGGGGGATGAAAAATAGATGTTGGCCGATTCTCAGACCTACTCAATATGCTCACAAAATTTCGTGAGAATCGGTCAAGCCGTTTCGGAGGAGTTCAAGTTTGAACCCCGTGACATGAGAATTTTATATATTAGATTTATTAACACTCACCACAATCAATAGCATTAAAGATTTGACTGAGATAAGCCTTATGCTACTAGGTCACAACAGCTTGGCGTGGCTACCACAGACTGCTTCCGCTAGACCTACGGACCCCTTTATACTTAAGTAGCTGCCCCGGCGAACTTCGTTCCACCCGTTTTGTATTGGTTGTAATGAAGTATTATTTTTCCCATTTTTCTTACAACTTTCTGGATTTATTTTATCATAAGAACCTTCTCCTGATAATAACTAACACAATAAAAAAAGAATTAGTCAAATCGGTCCAGGTGTTCGGAAGTTATGCGGTTATCAACACATTTAGCGATTCATTTTTATGTTATAAATAATGTTTACATTTTCGTCTTTGTTATACAAGAAAAACACGTATAAAATACAATATAGATGGTAAAATCGAATTATAATAAAATTGATGTGAGACTTTCTTGGAATCAAAAGAAATGTTTTCGAAAAAGAATTATCAAAATCAATACGTTGCTGGCTTAGTAATCGTGAAAGAAACATATAAAAAAACACGCAGTAGAATTACTCGTAAGAACCTCCTATTTTTGAAGTCGGAATTAAAGAAGCGGGGTATAAAGTTTTCTATGCATATGAAACTAAACAGCATATAGATTTTTAAAAATATCTGCCAGCCGAAAGGATGAAATCCTCCAACCATTTAACATGGTAGATTAATATTATTCGCTTTACTTTTTAACTAAGTTCAAAAAAAACTGGGGGGTTCTCAATTCGGTCTTTATTTTTTTATGTACCAATTTTGGAACCTATTTACGTAATTATTTTTTGTTTGATGCAATATAGTTTCGAATTGGATCCATAAAAATTTGATTCAGGTAGGCCCATTCGTTTTTATTTATGGATCATTTTTTTTACTCTCACGTATCTACTTTCACCTATCCTGATGTCTATTTTTATTAAATTAAATCATATTAGCAATAAACTAAAAAATATTGAATAAAAATAACTACATTAGAAACACCGACTTCATAATAAAAAAGTAAAAAATAATTAAGATTTAATGTTAATTATATTGAATCTTATTATTACTTTATTATTATTAGTTTAAGGCTTGGTACTGTTACTGGTACTGGTACTTGGTACTTGAAACCTATTAGTAAATAGCACATGATATAAGGAATAGATAGTATATAATTAATATTTAATTTTTATCTTTGTTATTTTTCAATTTTTAGTTTTGTAGTCGGTTTTTTTTAACTTTTTTTTATGATATTGGAAGGCAAACAAGCAGACGGATTTTCTGATGTTAAGAAATTCACGCCGCCTAGAGACACTAAAGGTGGTAATGGTGCATTGCCAACCTGAGGCCGGGATGTTAGGCCTCGAGCAAAAGAAAGTTTACCGGCTACCTTACTCTCCGAATCGGAACAGGTCATGAAGTTATGGCGGCAGGAATAGGTAAGGCGGTGGTACTAATCCGGGCGAGTCGCTGCTAAACTCTACCACCTAGTCAGATGTCACGGTGTTAGTGACGGTGAGCCTATGCTCGCCTTTTACGAGCTGCCTGGCAAGGAAGGTAGATGGTCTATTCTACAAAGGAGCCCGGACGAACACGGGGAAACGCAATTATTTTAATAAATAAAATAGATGACTATTTTTTTAGATAAACAAAATTGAAGCCAGTTAGGAAATAAGACTCATAGTATTAATTACACCATAAAATTCATTATTCATTCAACATTAAGTCTTGCAAATATAACAACATTATCAACATTAACAGTGATAAATGTGTGACTATTAATCACAGTAGGCAGTTACAGTTTTTTTAGCACGCTTTTATTGGTGTGGTATATATCTACATAATATTATCTGTATAATAGTATTATTATTATTATATATTATATATTATTACCCTGGATGCTTGCATAATACGTTAATGTGTTTATGGTTCAAAATTTGGGACATTTACGCTCATATCCCCGAAGAGGTAGGCAGAGGCACAACCAGGACACCCACGACTAGCCGAAGACACTAGGTCCCACAATGAGATAGCTGGCAAGCCTATCGCCAACCGGGTACATATTCAATCCCGAGCAACATTTTTTTTATTAGAAAATTGGAAAAACCCAATTTTCTTTTTGTTGCCCGACTCAGAAATCAAACTCGGGACCTCATGCAGTCAAGTCTGACAACTGAACCGCTAAAGTATGGGATCATTTGCAAAGCAAATACTATATTACAAAATGATTAAGCGCAATGCAACCTCAAAAACCGATTCCATTTAGTTCATTGGGTACCTAGTCGCGATTTGCTTTTTCTTTTTTTTTTTTGAAAGATAGAACATTTTTCATTAGTAGTATCTTTTAATTTTTATCACTGTCAACTTGTAAAACTAATAATTAAGCCCAGTAAAAATGTAAGGAACCAATGCCAATTATTTTAGTGGATACTACGTTACGATTTGATAATTACTCTTTTGAAAGATAGCAAATGGTTCAAAAAGGCTCCAACATAAATTTTTTCAATACCTTATTAAATTTTTTTGATGAGGTCATCAAGGAAAGTGGAAAAATGTATGCTCTTTTAAGAATAACTCAAACTACACTTGTCAGAACACTTCAAAATCATGAGCTAACTTTCTATAAAATAAATTTGAAAATCGGTTAGCTATTGGCCGAGTAATAACGTAACAAACATATAAAAAAAACGGGTTGAACTCCGGGAGTGCCGACAGAAGTGAAAACTTTAATATTGACGTTGTGCATTTTTGATATTTTAGAATGGTTAGGGAATAATTTTGCAGTGACATGACAACACAAACAAAAAAAAACGATTGTCATGTACGTATATTCGCGCAAACGCCCTGCGCCGTCTTACGAAATTTCAGGTCACGTGTCCCGACGCGAGTTTAGACGTTTTTACCAAAAAAGTTTTCACTTCAAAAAACAGACAGTCGAATTGAGAACTTCCTTATTGGAATCTAGGTGTTAGAATTTCGCAGCGACTCGCCCGGAATGGTACCACCACCTTACCTATTCCTGCCGACATAACGTCAGCGCTTGCTGCTCACGTGTTCCAGTTCGAAAGATAAGGTAACCGGTAAACTTACTTTTGTTCGAGCCCTAAGATCCCGGTCTCAGGTTGGCAACCCACCATTACCACCTTTGGTGTTTCTAGACGACGTGAATTTCTTACCATCAGGAAATCCGTCTGCTTGTTTGCCTTCCAATATCATAAAAAAACCACTAGCCAGCTAATAAAATTATGTAACCACGTAAAAATCACACTGAAACAACAGAGACGAGTTAAAAAAGTTGTTTCAAAATGTGTAATGTTAACCAGTAAAATGTTTATACCATATTTTACGTAAATAATTAATGGATAAACAATGACAAATGCCACTAGTTGGATATTACAAAAAATACTGTTGATCTCGTAATCTTTAGCTATGTTCCTAAAAGACTTATCGAATCTCGACGTATTAGTAAAATAATTGCAGTCGTTATTTTGGAGTTTTACTGCGTTAAAATTTAGTACTACTATTTAAATTATGCGCTTCGGCTTTACACGTTTTACTCTTTTTACACTTTATACTTTTGTTTTTAAATTGGCTGACATAATCTAAATTTAAGCGAAATGATTAATTATGTAAAACAACTCTATATAGATATCTTTAAAATACATTCGGATTTCCGAAGCTTGACGAATATAGCCGAAGCGCATAATTTAAATAGTACTACACTTGTATACATTTTATGAACCCAATAACCTTGGGTACTAAATTGTTTGATGGGGAAAATATTTTTGCACGATGTATCTTCACGCTGTGTAAACGAGTAATTGAGTTGACAGTAAAAGTTATGAAGAGCACGGCGTCGAGGCGGCGCCACAACGGATATCAGAATGCCGCGGGTTTCTTCAAACCCTCCATTCTCCTACCGGATGTTGGAGAGACAGCAAATAAATTGTGTTCCTTTCCAATAAACAAACAATCAGAGGCAATAATGAGCAATCAAGAGGCCGTATTTTATTATTAGTCTTTATATTGCTTTTATTCTTTATGCCTTTTAATGCAATTTTATAATGTTATGTACAAAATATAAAAAAAGAGGTCAACATATATGGCCTCTGTAGTCTAGAGTTTCAACGTCAGTCTTGAGTTTTTGAGGTCCCGTCTTCGATCCCGGGTCTATAAAATTCGATTCCGGGGCAATCAAAATTTTTTTTTTTCAATTTTCTACTAAAGTAACGATGCCCGGTATTAGATATACATATACCCGGTTCGCGACAGGCTGGCCACCTATCACATTGTGGGACAGCGTCTTCGACTAGTCGTGAGTACCTTGGTTGTGCCTCTGCCTCTTCCGGGATATAGGCGAAAATATATAAATAAATACCCATTTCCCTTAATCATCACATCAAGCGTAATAGATGGATTTATTTCTCTAACTATTTTTTGTTGTTCTCATTATGGTCAAGAGAAGGTTCTTCTAAACTGGGAAATTTACAAGAAAAATAGGAAACACTTGAGCTTTTAGCTGTAGTGTGTGTATTGTTGGTGCCAATAAAACAGTTTAGAGGTGTGTGTTGTGTGGAGTTGGATATATTTGGGAGTTTTATCTTTAGGTAAGTCCAATTCATTCAAAGCGCACTATTTTGCCTGTTTTGTCACTCCATAATACGTATGCATTTTTTTTAGCGGGAAATTGCAAATTAAATAATTTTGTTTGGATTTCAGCAAAGGGGTTACTTTTCTTCTACCAAAACAATACTTATGCCATAAGTACAAATTGCCAGTGCCTGTCAATGTAACTTTACATACGCAGGGTCGGCTTGTACAAAACAATATACTTCATGTGACCCCTCCTCATGGTCTATGTAGGCATTTTCATTTAAAAAGATTTTAGACAGAATGTCATTTCTCAGACGCCATCTAGACGGTATCTTAGTCCAGAAAATATTGCAAGGCAGTAACATATATTTTTAAAGACTAACTAGTTCTTATATGCGTCTTCGCCCACATATTCAAAACATTCAGGTGCTGCGAGAAACGTTGAAGATTTTGTAATAAATAGAAGTCAAGTTTTCTTTTTAAATCTAATCAGTCACAAAACAACAAACACATTGGAGCACTTTCATTAAAATTATATTTTTTAAAGCTAGTTAAAATCATACATCTTCGCGCCAGTTCCTTTGAGGTGCAGAAATAAGTAATTCCCGTAGACTTGCTCTTCTACATTCTTTACTATTTTTAGTAGAAACATGCCAATTTCAGAGACTCTTGACAATGCCTTCTTATTAAAACAAAGCTATTTG
This sequence comes from Calephelis virginiensis, assembly GCA_002245475.1. Lineage (NCBI taxonomy): Eukaryota > Metazoa > Arthropoda > Insecta > Lepidoptera > Riodinidae > Calephelis > Calephelis virginiensis. Next base: position 189,223 of record NJDC01005150.1, read on the forward strand.
ATCACGGAATGTCAACCTAGGTCTCTCTGGTTACCTATACCCATCCACTTTCGCATTGTTTACCTATCTATTTTGTTCATCGTCTGGCATCTTTTTCATATGAGGGAAACAACGAAGAATTTTCTTAATTTCTCAACACTCTCTTCCTTGGTTGCCGAGGAGTTTGTTTCGCCATTTCTTTTCCTGATTGGCTAGGTTTGGAAACGTTGACAGTTTAAGGTCGACAGGGTTAATTCTGGTTGCCACGGAGTTGGTTTTCCGTTTTTTCTCCTGATTGGCTAGGCTTGGAAACGGGTATAACTTATGGTAGTTAGGGTAAACCTAAACATATTTTTAAATTTTATTCAAATATCAAAACGTACGTTATCTATAATCCAAATAATAAAGTATAATTTTAACATACAATGTGGTAGAACATGTTGGTATATATATCTTTTGTAACAACTTGCAACACACGTATTTAGGAAATAAATAAATTTCATTTTTTTTTACATTTCAATCCCACTCCCTCTCTGATCTCACAGTTAAGAATGCAATCAGCGAACGTACGTAACACCACGGATTTTTGGGATGGATTTTTTACAGGACTCCAGAACTACACTAATCGAGTAATTCAGCCATCTTAAATATAAGATAATTATATAATAAGGCCTTCATTGAAAAAAATATCATTTTATTTATTTTGCCTTTTTTGTAAACTATCCCATCTGTGAACTCATTCTAAAGATCTTCCGATGAACTCACAAAAACTTATTCGAAGGAAGCTAGAGTCGTTTATTTTTACTCTCGCTACTATTGTTTAGTCATTTCTCATTTGGCCCCTATAGTTAACGGTTTATTTCTCCTTCCATTATTGTCGTGTTGTAACATTTGCTTTCTATCTCTCGGCTCCAGTTTGATGGTTTTCTTGTTTTCTTTAACTTGTAACTAAAGTTTCTTTTTCGAGATTTTATTTATTTTAAAAGTTCGTAAGATTTGTAAGTTTTTTGTCTACAAATAAGTATCAATATTGAGAAGCCAGAGAAATTAAGATAAGTACTTTATTATACAAGAAAAACAAATAAATAACTGGATAAATTATACGAATCAACGTAAATCTAATGTCAGATTATGTGCTTGTGGTACCCATGAACTATACATATAATAAAACAGTCTATGGTCTAGTGGTTAAGTTGTTAGAATTGACTACATGACGTCCCGGGTTCGAATCCCCGGTCGGGCAACAAAATGAAAATTGGTTTTTTCCAATTTTCTATTAAAAAATGTTGCTCGGGATTAAAAATTTGCCCGGTTGGCGACAGGCTTGCTACTTATCACATTGTGGGACTTAGTGTCTTTGGCTAGCCGTGGGTGCTCTGATTGTACCTCTGCCTAACCCTTCGGGGATATGGGCGTGAAGATGCTTTAAAACAGTAATAAAACTAAATCTATACATAAAATGTATTTAAAAATAATGATTGCTACGATATATACAATACTACGATATATACAATAGGTATAGGATAGAAATGAATTATGAAAACTTTGGTTAAACCTAATGTACTGTTTACACCACCGTTCGTCCGTCATCTGTTCACTTTTTACGCCAAAACACTGATCAAAGTTACAGAACATTTAGGATCTCCCCCATGGGTCTAAACCTAGTCATGGCGGGGGGGGGGGAACTGAGTAACTGGAATCGAAGTGGGGCCCCGGCGAAAGTAATTTTAAACCAAGGCGGCTGCTCCTCAGCACCCCTCTCTGTCCAAGAGGGGACAAGAGGAGCGGAAACGGGGTGGTGGTCCACTTGGCCCGCGTGGATTGGCGGCTTTCAGGCCTGCGGAGGAGCCTGCCTCTTTCAAATACGAAAATGACGGTGAAATCAATTACCATTTTATAAATGTAGGAGTCGACCATTTGACCTCTTCCTTTTTGGAAGTCGGTTAGAATATTAATTTATATAGAGTAGTTGCTGCATACTTACATTAAAGAAACTACCAAGGCAGTCATACAGTACTAGTACTAGGTGGTAGAGTTTCGCAGCGACTCACCCGGATAGGTACCACCGCCTTACCTATTCCTGCCGCCATAACGTCTTGACGTGTTCCGGTTCGGAGGGTAAGGTAGCCGGTAAACTTACTTTTGCTCGAGGCCTAACATCCTGACCTCAGGTTGGCAACGCACCATTACCATCTTTGGTGTCTCTAGGCAGCGTGAATTTCATCAGGAAATCCGTCTGCTTGTTTGCCGTCCTATAACATAAAAAAACAGTCAAGTAATTAATTAGATCTTTACTTAGGCTTTTGCCACAACTACGCGACCAAAGCGATAGCGAAGCGTGACACATTAACATCGAGTATGTATGGCGCCTTTCACAAGCAACATCGACGCGAGAACGCGGCAGGACCAAAGCGGGAGGCGTGCTTCTAGTAGTCAGACGCGTGTACAGATATCACAAATTTCAAAACTCTGTTGATAAATATAACATAATAAAAATATAAAATAACCAGATATAATGTTAAATGTGACTGAACAAGTAAGCGAAGTAAGGCTAGGAAGTAAGGCGTATTGTGCAAATCTACCCGCTACCCCACCCTCTGGAACGAAACAGTCATTTTGGCGGGAATTATAGGTAAGACGGTGTATCCCTACCACTTACCACTATCACAACACTCTACCATCAGTAGTCTCGTAAGTGATGACATAATTTTTTACCAGATGGTCTTTTTTCTACTCAGCGGATAACCACACTTAACAACATTTATTTTTAATTTATAATTATTTTTTATTTACATGTCGAACGTAGGTCTGAGTCAGGATATATATAAAATAAAATACAGTAAGTATATTTTTAAGTATTTTATGTTCTGCTATCGTTAATTGATACTTAAGTCAAAAATTAAAATATATATAACTTTGTGG
>NJDC01005150.1:203743-217330 GCA_002245475.1 Calephelis virginiensis
CTCCTTTTTAAATTAGGATAAAAACTAAAGAAAACGTGAATATTGCTTCCAAATTTAAACCAAACCTTTCAAATATTCAATTAAAATTCAAATTAAGAATGTTATTCGTATTGTTCAACAATTTGAAATGTTCCATAAGTATATTATTAGTTTAATATATTATTAGTTGAGGTATAGTAGAGATGGAATCAAAATATTTTATTTGATGTTACATACATACAAGAGTGTCCGAAACCGGCGTGTTTGTATGAAAAGGGTTATGAATGTGAAGGAAGCAAGACAGGTTTGTCAGGATCGTGAGGAGGATACTCTCTGCCTACCCCGTAAGGGACTTGGCGTGAAGATATGTATGTATGTATGTATGTTAAGGATAAAATATATTTGATTCATAATCTGGTAAATCCATACGAGAGACCAAATAGAACTCAGCAATATTTTATAAAATTACGACTGAGGGCCGTAAATTATGGACATAAGAGTAACGGATAAAATAATATCCTGATGTAAAACTGTACAGAATATAGAAGTCTATCACACCGAAATTTAAATGTTTAAAACTTAGTTTTTTAAATTGAATTTTATGTTTGTAAAACGTTAGTTTCAAATGAATAATTTTCGATAAACGAAAAAGGATTACAAGTCAAAAGATATAGTACTAAATTAATTTAATTATGTTTGACATAAGTTTCTATGTTATATTTTTCAGTCTTACCGGTTTGACAGCGACCATATTCATCTTATCGTTGTACGAAAATATACGAACTTGTTTTTTTTTATTTTTGACGGAATGCCGAAATTTGAGAAAATGTATAAAAAGAAGTACCTTCAAGCTCATGTCCCCGAAATAATAAGCACAACCAGGGGACCTAGAGCTATTTAGGCTAAGACAGTAAGTCCCACTATGTGAGACCTATGCAGCCAACCAAAGGACAACCGGGTACATATCCAATCAACGACAACGTTGTTTTAATTAGCCGTTAATTAATTAGACCGCTAGTCCAGAGAAGTTATTTTTCATACAATTCATAAAAAAGCGGAATCGCCAATTTTTGAAAATATACTTACTTCAGTTGTCTTTTCTTTGGTTTCAGATCAATATAGTTTTGTTTTATCGAAGATTGGAATTGTTGTTTAACAAGGTTACAATGATTTATTATTGTATAAAAGCCTAACTGTTATTAATTATTTAATAGATTTCGTGCGAATGATGTCCAGATATTACAGTTCGGTGTAAGGTGAGGTGCGTGTTGCCGCGTTTAATTGGCTTCATAGGCCACTTTAAAACAGCAATCGGTACACAAACGTATACAAACCTAGGAATAAAGAGCCTTTTACATTAATTTTGTGTAAATATTATTTTGACGGTTATTAACAAAAAACAATAAGTAAAAAAGGGTTTTTTTTTTTAATACAAAATTATCTTTTAAGCATTGTCAAAATTATAAATACAAACTATTGCTATTTGTATATTATTTCTTTTTTTGTGTTCACACCTTTAAGAGCTAGGCAGATGCACAACCAGGGCACCTACGACTAGCCGAATACATTAAGTCCCACGATGTGATAAGTGGCAAGCCTATCGCCAACCGGGCGCATTTCCAATCCCGGTCAACTTTATTTTTATTAGAAATTTGAAAATATACATTTTCTAGTTTTTTACTTGCCCGACCCGGGGTTTGAAACCTGGACCCTTTTACCCATTACTTAACCGAAAAATAGTAAGTATTTCATTTATTTTTCAAAGTTTTTTGTTTTAGTGAAACATAAAAAAATTGGCCCCTGGTGAGCTTTTGTCAGGATTTTTAAAAGTCACGATAATTCGGTAAAAGTGTACTAATTACTAAAAAAATACTACTTAGTTTAAATTACTTGTTTTTTATAGATGTGGAAAATCATTAATTGAACTTAGCGGCTATAGGCATATTTAACGTATTAGTCAGATTACAAATAAGACGGTTTGTTTTTTTTATGATAATTGAAGGCAAAAAAGGCCGCCTTAAGATAACAAAGGTGGTAATGTGTGTCTAAAGAAAGGTATATTTCTTGTCATTATGTGATGCACGGGTATTAAATATACATGTAAACCTTCCTCTTCAATCACTTTATCTATTAAAAAAAATCGCATCAAATTCCGTTGCATAATTTTAAAGATTTAAGTATACAAAGGGACATAGGGACAGAGGAAGCGACTTTGTGTTATACTATGTAGTAATAAATTATTGTAAAAAGGTCTTAAATATACTTCTCTAATCGCACTATTGTCGAGTGGTCCGACGTCAGCCTTGACTTCTTGAGGTCCCCGGTTCGATTTTCGGGTCGGGCAACAAAAAATATAAAACGTGTATTTTAAATTTTCTGATAAAATAACATTGCCCGGGATTAGACACATGTCCACATGCCCTACCTAGGCTTGCCACCTATCACATCTAGTCATGGGTTACCTGTTTGTGCCTCTGCTTACCCTTTCGGGATATGGGCGTGAAGATATACTTTATCGGTCTAGAGTTAGTGGCAAACCTTTAGTCACCTGGTGGAATTAAAGTACAGTACAATTCGAACCAGCTGAGAATAGAGCTCTGAACCAAACATACAAAGACAGCAGAAACTAAAAAATAGTGCGGACAAAGATAATACAAAAAAGTATCTTCACGGCCATATCCCCGAAGAGGCAGACAGAGGCATAATCAGGGCACCCACGATTAGCCGAAGGCACTAAGTCCCACAATGTGATAGGTGGCAAGCCTATCGCCAACCGGGTATATATCCCATCCCGAGCAACATTTTTTTTAGAAAATTGAAAAAACGTAATTTTCTTTTTGGCACCCGACCCGGGGTTCGAACCCGGGACCTCATGCAATCAAGTCCAACACCTGAACCGCTAGAGCACAGAGGCGATCAAAATATAAAAATATGATAATAGATTCATTTTATATGACAAGACAGTGAACAAGTACACTGCTCGTCTGAGAGAAGTCGGTAAGAGATAGCTGTGGCCTACAAACACCATAGAAGTTGTAGGTGCTCAGGGTCCTGGTTTGTATCCACCGCCTTTCCTGTTCATGCCGCCAACATAGCCGTGTGATGTTCCGGTCCAGAGCGTAGTATCTGTACTTGCACAATAGGCACCCAATAACAGGTCAGCGGCGCACCTATAACTTCATGGTGTCTTTGGGCCAAGGTGGGCTCATACCATCTGCAGACCCTTATGCTTGTTCTCTGACCTTTTACCCAAATACAAGTCCCATGTTTTTTTTTTATTTTGCGTCGGATAAAATTATTTAATACGAGCTTTTCCCATGAACATATAGGGTAAATTAAAATGTTGTTTTTCCCGCTTTTTTATGTATATTATATATTATATATACGAGTATATATATAGAATAGCCGACCCAGCATAATATTTGATGCTTCAATAGTAACGCAGTCTGTCGGATCCAATGTGAAACATTCCAAAATCAACAGCTATCTACTTATTATTAAAAAAATAATTACAAATATTTTCCGGGAGACCAAAGTGTGAATCTAAACCAATCTCGAATTCCCTTAAACACGCAAACAATTTCACCAAAATCGGTCCAGTCGTCTAGAAGGAGTTCAGTGACAAACACACGAATACAAAAAATATATATACTTACTAGCTGATCCGGCAACCGTTGTTTTGCCATATAACTTATTAAATGACGATTGATTAGTAATCGACCTGGGATAAAAAATGATTAAATTACTAAAATTACTATTAAAAAATAGGGGTTGGTGCCTAAAGGGTGAAAATTTAGGGGTGTATTTACTTTTATATGCTGTATCTAAAAAAAATCTCTTATATCCTCTTCCCCTTACATCTTGTATCCTCTTCGGGGATATGGGCGTGAAGATATGCTGTATCATAAAAAAATAAAAACAAAAAATTTTATCTGAAAATTATAAAAAAATAGAGGTGGACCACCCTTAACATTTAGGGTGATGAAAAATAGACGTTGGCCGATTCTCAGACCTACTCAATATGCTCACAAAATTTCGTGAGAATCGGTCAAGCCGTTTCGGAGGAGTTCAAGTTCGAACCCCGTGACACGAGAATTTTATTATTAGATTAAGATTGTTATCACTTTATAGATCAAAATTGTTAATGATTCTGAACCGCCTGTAAATGTTAACAAATTCAAATTCAAATTCCAAATAGATTTAATTAATTAGATTTATACAAAGATTCTTGTAACGCGTCTATATAATTCTAAAAACTAGCATCGGATCGGAACGTGGCTATTCACTGAAAATCCGGTGAAAGAAACTCAGCGGGCTTATATTTTTTTTAATAAATCTAATTTACAAAATTTTATTTTATTTATAATTAATTTGAAGAGATTCGTATAAGAAGCCGTTAATCCCAAGCATTTCTGTCTTCTAAATACTCTGAAATATTATAATAACCCTTACCATACCACTTAATTTTAATACATTTTTTAAATTTATTAAATGGTAAGTCTTTTATATACTGGGGAAGTTTATTGTAAACACGTATACATTGGCCCATGAAAGAATAACTGATTCTTTGGAGACGAGACTTATGCACAACAATATTGTTTTTATTCCTTGTGTTTATAGCATGTACATCACAATTTTTCTTAAACAAATTAATTAATAACAAATTTAGCCCATGTACAATCCCCTTTACATCGACTTCGTTCAGACAACTTCAAAAGTTGAGTGGTTTGTAGTGTAGTTTCGATAATTTCATTACTCTATGAATTTTCATCTCTTTGCGTTATGTAGTATCAATTAAGGTCCGACATACTTGGTCTTGATTTCCAATGGATTTAATATCGCTAAAAGTTGGGCTCTGGATAAAAGTTGATGGGTTGTTTTATAATGAATCTATTAAATATTGCTGCAACTTTATCAGTAAAGTATCTTTACGCCCATATCCCCAAAGACGTAGGCAGAGGCACAAACAGGGCACCCACGACTAGCCGAAGACACTAAGTCCCGCAATGTGATAGGTGGCAAGTCTATCGCCAACCGGGCACATTTCCAATCCCGACCAACATTTTTTTTAAATTAGAAAATTGGAAAAATCCAATTTTCTTTTTGTTGGCCGACCCGGGGAACTTTATCAGTAGTTGGTCGAATTTCCCTCTTGCAAATGAGTATGTATGTTTAAAGGCAAAACTGTTAGGGAAATTCGCGTCTGTGTTCTAGAGGTCAAATTTTAAACTGACTTTAAAGTATCTTTATGCCCATATCTCCAAAGAGGTAGACAGAGGCACAACCAGGGCACCCACGACTAGCCGAAGATGCTAAGTCCCACAATGTGATAGGTGGCAAGCCAATCGGACACATATGCTATCCCGAGCAACATTTTTGGAACGAAGTTCCTTATTGCGCGTTTTGAATGGGGGCTAGACAGAAAAAAAATCTTACGAAAATGTTGTCACGACACTTTTTTGCGCTGTGGTCTAACGGTTCAGTAGTTGGACTTGACTGCATGAGGTCCCGGGTTTGAATCCCGGGTCGGATTTTTTTTTATTTTTCAATTTCTATTTTTTTTATTATCATTTTCATTTTTTTTAGTTTTTTTTTCATGTTTCTCTGTCTGTCTCTCTCTATGAGACAGATAGAGATAGAGATTACTAGAGATTGATAGAGATTGAGAGAGAGAGGGGGGAGAGAGAACTTCGTTCCATCCGGGTGTCCCTTGACACCTCTCAACTTTTTTTTATTAGAAAATTGGAAAAACCCAATTTTCGACTTTACTGATTAAACTGACTTTATGATGTCGAACACCGGGGTGGGGCAACAAAAAGACTTTGACAGTGATTAGATAATGTGCCTGGTTGGCTATTGGCTTGCCTTTTATCACATTGTGGATCTTAGCGTCTTTGGCTAGTCGTGGGTGCCTTAGTTGTACCTCTGCCTACCTCTTCGGGGTTAAGAAGATACCTACTTACCCTATTAACGATTTGTGCTTACTAATTATTATTGTAGTTGAGGGGTCACTGATAATCCGCAAGGCTCGTGTTCGATTCCTATCTGAAACATTTGTATGATGGACATAAATGAATGCTTTACTACGTGTGGTAGTTATTAAATTCGTTTCGGTATCAAAGTAATTCCATTTGAAATTATATGTATGTAAATTATGGAATAAAAATGTTATAAGTGAGGGATGAAACTTTGTAGGAAATACGATGCCATAGACAAACACACAAACAAGTAAAACATACAACACCTATGTTTTTAATGTGCTTTAAACGAGGTCCTTGTCATTATTTACTAGTTACTTTAAGTTTCTGGGAGCGAATGTAATTTATTTAATTTTGTAGTAAATTAATTGATGATTAATGAAATAAAAAAAAATATTCAAATAAAATTTTATATAGATTTCTCCAAAGGTTATTTATTTTACAATATCTGAAATAAATGATGATTGTTATTATCATTAAGTGTTCAGCATTCGGAAATATGAACAAATAGTCTAAGAGCCGGTGGGAGATCGACCTTCACCGATGTGATAACCAGATGAGACATATTTTATATCAAATATAATTTATAAACAAATATGCCCATAATTACTTGCCTAGCTGAAAGTGCTCATGGCTATTTTTAATTAAATTACGTATGCTATATGTATGATTTTTTGCAGACAAGTCTATATGACTAATTTTGTAATAAAATAATCTTAAATTTGATATAACTTTCGATAAGTTAGCGGAACGATGTAGTCACCTAAATTGACTTACCTGTTCACATCTGTTTGCCTGGTAGCTATACACAAAAATGGGTAGGCAAACCTACTGAGGCATATTCTGTGTGTTAATAACTAACAGGGAAACAAAATTCATTTGGCTATCAAAAGAATGAAAGTGATGAAAATAAAATAGATTATAGATAATTTAATTAAAAATAGCCATGAGCCCTTTCAGATAGGCAAGTAATTATAGGCATATTTGTTTATAAATTATATTCGATAAAAAATATGTCTCATCTGGTTATCAGATCGGTGAAGGTCGATCTTCCACGGTCTCCTCTACTAAAATATAGTTACGGCGAATCGAGTGAGTTCAAACTCGGTAGTATCTCAAGCAAGCATCTCAGGGTTATGTCTTCTATTTTTAATCTCCATCATCAGATTAAGATCAATTGTAACAAAATTCGTCAGTGTTTTAACTGCAAGGTCTCACAAAAGTTTAGAAGTGTTATAAATACCCATAATGTATCTGGCACCCATTCCAATACTTTCAAATGAACTGATGACCTTCACATCCTGAAAATATCTCCATAAATTATAGATAAGAACCATCTCAATCCTGTCAGTTCTCAAGTTTATTTTCTAGATGAACTGCAAATATTACTAATTTCAATACCATAACTTTTAAAATTCAATTATCATGTCTTTGTCATTGAAATGGTTATCAGAAAATATAAATACGAGTAGATCTAATTAAGACGACTCTATGGATTCACCAGCAGCTACATTCCAGGGTTGCGTCTCCTATCTTCGAGCTACATCATCAGACCAGCTCCGTTGTACCATCACTCGTTAGTGTTAGGTCTCTCAGGTCTCACATATGCTCAAATGTGAAATAAATACCCAAATTACATCTAATATCCATTCCGGCGATTACTAATGATCTGAAGACAGCTGAGAACCATCTCGATGACGTCAGCCTTCAAACAAAAATCCGCATCTAAATACTTTTATCCCCTGGAGAACTACGATGCCACAGACACACGCACACGCACGTACGCACGCACACACACACACACACACACACACACACACACACACATACACACCACGTTTTCTGTCGGGGTTTAAATAGACGAATTCATTTCAAGCTTGAAAGAGTTAAAAGCCTTTATGTTGTTAGTTCCGCATAAGCAGTGTAACTGTTATGGCAAATAATCCTTGTTCTCACCTCCCTAACTAGGTGGGAGGTGAAACCTTTAGGTAGGGTTGCCACATGCGAAGGACGTGACAATTTATATTGTATCCCGAGTTCTTCCTGTATTTATGTTTTGGATGCGGAGGTGGGCGGTGGGAACGTTAGTTAGGTTTGTCACATTCTGTGTCATTTGGAGAATTATTTGTCACAACGGTTACACTGCTCACGCGGAATTAACAAAATAAAGGCTTATTTTACATCTGTTTACCTACTGAACATACTCTTTAGAAAGCTCAGTTAGGTGTTAGGGTCAAACTAACGCTTGCCTCTAACAAGCTGCTTAATAGTAAAAATGTTGTAACGGTCATTCTACTATTTGGCTAAGAGAAGAATCCAAAAATAACAAATGTCATTTAAATGTCTAATAAATAAGGCATTTCAGTAGAATTAAACCCACTTTAAAATGAAATGAAAATGAAATGTATTTATTGGCTGAATATGTGTTAGAAGCTGTTATAAAGATATTTGTTTATACCAACATACTCTACCACATTGTGGTGTGCAAATATTTTTAAAATTATACAAATTTATTATTTAGATTTATAACATTTGTTTGAATAATTGAACTAATATTTAAATATGATTAAGTTTAACTCTAACTATCACAAGCTCCCACCGTTTCCAAACCTAGCCAATCAGGAGAAGAGACGGCAAAACAAGTATTTCATATTTCACAAATTGTGTGACTTTTCGTAAAAGTAAAGCATTTTTACGCCCATTTATCATAAGCTGTTGATAGAGGCACAACAAAGGCACCACAATAAGATAGGTGACAAGCCTATCGCCAACCAGGTACATATCCAATAACTTTAAACGTTGTTTTTAATATAATTTTTTTTTCTGCCGACCTGGGGATTAAACTCGGGACCTCAAGAAGTCAAGTCCGACGCCGGACCTCTGTACCACAGAGGCGATGAAATTTGTAAAATATTTTTGACATTTAAATAATTAAGAAAAAGAATATTTTATCCTTAAATACGAGCTATTTCTAAGCAACTAGAACATACAAAAACGTTTCTATAAACTTAACACAAAACGTGTAGCGCTATAAGTGTCTCCTTTGCATAAAACAGACCCAAACTAAAGAGAAACGTCTGGCGATTCCACTGGAATATCGCCGGTGAATACAGTTGTGTTCATTCGGCGGAGAATATCATAAATAAGGTCGTATGCGCTTGTATTTCGCGCCAGTAACTGGCTGTTTAGCGGTCACGTCTAAATACTCCACCGGGAGATAGTTGTATGGAAGTGTTACTGTGATAGCTTTTGGCTAGAGACTATATTGAATTTACTGGAAAATTCTTATTATTAAGAAAGAGGAATATCTGAATGTGTTTGTCTGTGGAATCATAACTCCCAAATGAATGAACCGTTTTCGATTTTTTCTGTTTTTAAAACTGGCAAGAGAATCATCTTGCCAGCTACTTTACGTGTAGGTTTTGTTGGAGACTATTATTTTTTTTTATATCGAAAGGTAAACAAGCAGACAGAACCAAAGACACCAAACGTGGTAATGATGCGTTGCCACCCTAAGGCCGAGATGTAAGGCCTCGAGCAAAAGTAAGTTTACCGGTTACCTACCCTCCGAACCGGAACACGTCAACGGCAAGCAGTGACGGTATAGCGGTAGGAATATATAAGGCGGGAATAACGACCCGAGCGAGTCGCTGCGAAACTTTACCACCTAGTACTATCGATGTTAGTGACGGTAAGTCTATGTTCACCTTTTACTGTTCAGCTGTATTCGTCAAGCTTCGGAAATCCGAGTGTATTTTATAGATATTTATAGAGAGTTGTTATTACACATAATTAATCATTTCGTTTAAGTTTAGATTAGGTCAGCCAATTTAAAAATAAAAGTATGAAGTGTAAAAAGAGTAAAAAGTGTAAAACCGAAGTGCATAATTTAAATAGTAGTACTGTATGTACGTGTTTCATTTTCAACATGCAAATGTAGTTGGCTAGAAATGGAACGTCACTAGATTTTTTTAAACATTTTATGGTAGTTGTAAGTTTGATTAGCAGCTGTTCCTCTTGTGACAAATAAACAATTGAGAAATTAGGAGCTACAACTTAACATAGATGCTTTAAACATTTATTTAAAAAAGACCGCTAAAATTCTTCACTTGTCAGGCTATGTCGTACCTAGCACGAGACATGACGTCATTAGCCTGCGAATACGACTGGGCTGCAGTCCTGGTCGTCGGTGCGAGCCAGTTTTTTGCTTTGTTTACGTTATAACCATGCATCTTGAATTTTGCGTCGGATAAAAATTATAATTGGTATCTTCACGCCCTTATCCCCGAAGAGGTAAGCAGAGGCACAACCAGGGCACCCACGATTAGCCGAAGACACTAAGTCCCACAATGTGATAGGTGGTAAGCCTATCGCCAACCGGGCACAAATCCAATCCCGGACAACATTTTTTTTATAAGAAAATTGGAAAACCCAAATTTTCTTTTTGTTGCCCGACACGGGATTCGAACCCTGGACCTATGCAGTCAAGTCCAACACCTGAACCGCTAAACCACAGAGGCAATAAATTATAATTATTGTTTTAATTTTTAGATTTTTCATGTATCAAAAGTGTTATCGATTCCAAGCCGTTTTTCAAAATTTGGCTGATGCTTTAGATGTAACCCTGTATACTAGTACCAACCGGTACTACTTATACAGGGTTGCATCTAAAACATCAAAAAGTACCCGTCAAGCTTCTGCACAGCTACCACAAGTTGCAAATTGCATATGCGAGGTGAACAAAATCTACTATGGTCTTTCTAGTTTCTCTAGATTGGGTTAATGTGGGCGCGTTTGGACCGGCACCAAAACAATTAAACCGTTACTGCTCCAACGCAGCACGGACTGCATTCCTTACTATCCGCACGATTTGATGTGGTTTTTAACCATCGTTTCATTTTGCGCCGATTTGCTAAACGATTTTATACCAGCTGCAACAGAATATCTTTATTTCGTGTGGACGTTTGAATGTGACGACTCCATTGCTGGTGGTGATCTGATATTCATACCAAATTGCGAATAGAATGTTTAATAACAAAGAGTTACTTAGCGAAGAGCGACAGGAAGGTATTAGCAACCATTTTTTAACATGTTAAGATACCTTCTCGTTTTTTTACAGCAATTTGCTCTAGCTACCTTTAAATGAACTAACGATAAATCGAAGAACTAAAGTGTGAAAGTGTGAAACTAAATGACTGGCCGAAGACACTAAGTCTCACAATGTGATAGGTGACAAGCCTATCACCAACCCGGCACACATCCAATATCTAGCAACATTTTTTTATGGGAAAAACCACATTTTCTTTTTGTTGCCCAACCGGGGATACGAATCCGAGGCCTCATGAAGTCAAGTTTAACACCTGGACTGCTAGACCACAGAAGCAATTAAAAGAAATACATCTTTCAACAGACTCAGTTTGTTTCACCTATTACATTCAGAAGAAACTTGTAAAGCTTAACAGTGTCAACTTAAAAAGGCGAGTCTTATTTACTTTAATTGCGAAGACGTCTCAAAGTCTAAAGATTACCAAGGAGTTAGGGACTGCAGCAGCGAAATGATAAGATTAACTACTTCATAAAATTCATCTTGGTTTAATTTTTGTATGGTATAATATAGTGAAAAAGATAGGGCTCTTCTGACGGTAAGAGATATTTGTGGCTTAGAAAAAAGTATCTTCACGCCCATATTAGTGCAGATATTGGCAGAGATCAGGGCATCCACGACTAGCCAAAGACGCTAAGTCCCACAATGTAATAGGTGGCAAGTCTTTCGCCAACCGGACACAAAATATCCAATCCCGGGCAACGTTATTTTTATTAAAAAATTGGAAATTCCTACTCCTTTTTCTTGTCTGACCCAGGGCTAGAAACCGGTACCTCAAGAAGTAATTTTTTAAGCAAGCTTGAAAACTTTCATATTCGTATTTAATGAAAGTTGCTAGAATTAAAACTAAAAGATGTGTGATAAAATCAGTGTTGGTCTTTATTTTTATTCAACACCAAAAGATTAGAAAATTAAACCTTAAACAGACGTTCTTCTTTACAGCTCCCCATATTTATGTGCTTTAGATATGCTCTGATAGTTTATCCATTTCAATTTTTTCTAATAATTGAAACTTTCACTGAAGTCAAACATTTTATGACAAAAGTTTTTTTGAATTTGACCACCTCGTTGATCGAGTGGCTAGCGCCTAACTGCACCGACCAACCGCGAGGTTTATTCCCAACAGGGCAGGCGAATGTATGACAAACATTAAAATGTCATTTCCAGGTCTGGGTGGTTATTAAATTTATTCTGGTATCTTTTTAATTATTTATATGTATTAGAATCGTTGACTAGCGCCCATAACGCAAGCATATAATTTGCTTACTTTGGGTTTAGATCCAATTTGGGAGCTTGTCTAGGAAAACTGATTTTTTTAATTTTTGATTTGTCCGTCTGACCATTAACTTACTTCAGCTTAATAAAAAAAACACTCTTTTAAGAAAAATCTCTATTTAAACTCTCTAAGTTAAAGCAAACAACGGCAGAAGGAAATTGATAGAAGAAGGCGTTATTTTGCTGAAATCCATACTTAAATCCAAATAAAATTATTTAATTTACGATTTCCAGGCAAAATAGTGCGCTATGAATGAATTGGACTTACCGGAAGCCAAAAAGCCCTGCCTACCTATCTAAACCTAAAGCTATTTTTTAATGAAATTCCATGCTTCTTGCACTATTATAAGAGGAAAATGGGTTTTTACTTCAATAAATAATGCGTGCTGTCAGAATAGCAATTTAGTTTTTAAAATAATTAGTCACAGTAAAACTGCAAAAACCGTCTTCTACTATTTGATTGGTTACAATGTCGCGATTTTATAATTCTTTTTTCGAAAGATAGCAAGGTTCAGAAATGGTTCCACATAAATTTTGTCTGTATCCTACTAGTAGTTTCTGAGTAGTACATTAGGTACATTGCATACAGTAGTACTATTTAAATTATACGCTTCGGCTGTATTCGTCATGCTTCGGAAATCCTAATGTATTTTAAAAATATCTATATAGAGTTGATATTACATAATTTATCATATCGCTTAAATTTAAATGAGGTCAATTTAAAAATAAGAGAATAAAGTGTAAAAAGAGTAATAAGTGTAAAGCCGAAGTGCATAATTTAAATAGTAGCACTGAACACTTTTGAATGATGATCACCAATGATGATGTCGTCAAGATAAGTGAAAAGCTACTAGTCGGATCATGAATCAGGATTATACTTATATGGAAACACCTTGGAAATATGGACTATCTTCCTAAAATATATTCATAATTAATTGGCCCAGTAATCGCGTAAATTACATGTAAAATATAAAAAAATGAACTTGAATTGGGAACCTCCTCCTTATTTGGAGTCGGTTAGTTAATAACAAATCTAAATGGTCTCGCTTAAACATTCACCATCTTTATATAAAAAAATAAACGCTTGTACAAAAGCATGTTTGTAAAAAGTTTTAAAATGGGATTCTCAGCCGAATGTAGGATGAAGTTAATATTTAACAAAGTTTAGCTAAACAGACATATACTCGTACATACTTTTTGTGATAAGGCGGCATAATATGTCCACTAAATTTCCATTTAAATATTAAAAAT
>NJDC01005150.1:227195-258121 GCA_002245475.1 Calephelis virginiensis
AAAGTCAGGTTTCCACAGGTTTTCTACGCTAAATGTGTGCCTATCATATTTCCCCGTGTTGGTCTGGTCTCCTTTGCAAAATAGACCATCTGCCTTCTTGCCAGGTAGCTCGTAAAAGGCGAGCATAGGCTTACCGTCACTAGCACCGTGACATCCCACTAGGTGGAACAGTTCCGCAGCGACTCGCTCGGATTGGTATCACCGCCTAACCTATTCCTGCCGCCATAACGTCCAATGCTCGCCGTTGACATGTTCCGGTTCGGAGGGTAAGGTAGCCGGTAAACTTACTTTTGCTCGAGACCTAACATCCCGGCCTAAGGTTGGCAACGCACCATTACCACCTATGGTGTCTCTAGGCGGCGTGAATTTCTTACCATCAGGAAATCCGTCTGCTTGTTTGCCTTACATTAAAAATGTACGATGACGTTTGGGGACTTTTTATACCACCATTCTATAATACCAATAGAATATCAAGCTAGGTCTCCCCCTTAGCTACACCCATGCTCATTTCCAGTAGATAACTGTTAATTATTGTATATCTGTAAGAGTCAATTAAGATTGTGTATCAATTTTGAAGCGGTTTCTGTTAGGAGGCATATTCGAAAGTAAAGTAAAGTATGTTCACGCTCATATCCCCGAAGGGGTTGGCAGAGGCATGACAAGGGCACCCACGACTAGCTGAAGATGGCAACAGGGCACATATAACCCCGGGCAACGTTTTTTGTAAGAAAATTGCAAATAAACATTTCCTATTTTTTTGTAGCCCAACCCAGAGATCTAGCCCAGGACCTGAAGAAGTCAAGTTCGACGCCGGTCCGCCAGACCAAAGAGGCACCCATATTCAATTTACAATATAAGTCATATTTCGTCTAAATCAGTTGAAGGTTAAGTTCAAGGTTAAATTTAACTTTGAAACTGTTGTAAAATCTTTTGAAAAAGCAATTTCGAGATTTAAAATCAGTGTGAGAGTTGGTTAAAAACGTTGTGTATGTTCGGACGAAAGCCACGTCTACTATCTCTCTAACCTGTCCACGCCAGACTTTCTATATCCTAAGGGGGAGCGCACATTGCGTTTTCAGTGTAACAAATATAATAAGATTTTATTTTTTTCTGCAAAAAAAGTAGGCAGACTTATAACCATGGCTTTCAGAACTACCCGAATACACTAAGTCCTACAACGTGATATGTGGCAAGCCTTTCGCCAACCTGGCACAAATTCAATCTCTGGCAATGTAGTTCAATTTAATTGAAAGTACACATTTTTGTCCAATCCGGGAACCGAACCCAAGAACTAATAAAGTCAAATACAACACCAGATCGCTAAACCATATAGGCAAATTATATATAATTTAATATATAATTATAATTATATATTATATTAGTTATAATTAGTAGCTCTGTGTATGAATAAAATAAAATAGTACAAGTAGTTAATTAACTTTTTAGCCTATAACAATCACCCATATATTATTCATTTATATATTAAAATAATTTAATTTCATTTGTGAGACACCTAGATATTATATTTATAGTATTATATCATTAATTATATTTGTTTATTACTTGTTTTTTGAATCCACATGTACAATTGTCGAACAAAAACCAGTTTTTGCGCTCTAGGCTGTCAGGAAATACCAGTGATACAGGTCAGGCTCCTGATGATGCTTTTATAGCGAAACCGGTTGGCTAAACCATAAAAATAAAAAAATAATAAAATATATTGTGTACAAGTACAAGTGTTTCTAAATAAATTGTATCAAGAATGGAATTCCACCAAGCACTGACGATAAGAAGTAAAGAAATACCAGTGAATTGTGGATGGACAAAATGTGTGTAAAAGCGAATTGGTGTTTATGTTATACGTGTAACGTTAATTATTGTTTGTAATATTGTTAACAGTCTTGCGACTCTTGGGTTCAAAGAAAAATTCATATGAGTTATGTTGCACCTTTACATGAACCATTGAATTTAAATAAACAAATAAATGACAAATAGATAAATAAATAAATTAATAGTTTTTATTTCTATTAACACATAATTATGCTTTCTAATCATGCTATCTATTCACATAAATATATACACTAACATATCTGTAGTCATGGCAGACAGGTATATTCGTTACGAATCCTATAGACTCGCCTAGTTTCCTTAACGTTCATTACTCTTTATAAACACGCCGATTTTGAAAAGACTCTCGACAATACACTTGAATGAAACTAGAGCGATTTATCTGTAGAATGTGAACAAAGGTCTTCCTGGGTTACACTTTTTTTTATTTATGTGAGTAGACAGCAACAAAATGATTAGAGATATCCGTGGGCTATAGATGCCATTAATTCTTTAGATGCATATTGTGTAGATGCTTCTCAATCCTGTAGCCAAGCCTACTGAGCAAATCTACCAGCTGCCCTACACACTGGTCTGGTACGTGAAACTGGATAGGTAAGGCTATGCAATA
Source organism: Calephelis virginiensis (assembly GCA_002245475.1). Classification (NCBI taxonomy): domain Eukaryota; kingdom Metazoa; phylum Arthropoda; class Insecta; order Lepidoptera; family Riodinidae; genus Calephelis; species Calephelis virginiensis. Next base: position 229,654 of record NJDC01005150.1, read on the forward strand.
AAATCCAAAATTATTGAATTTTTTTAAATAAAATTTTGTAATTCTGTGATTTGGCATAACGTTTAAGAAATGTGAAAGTGTTTTAACGGATTACTTTAAGAAAATTCAAATTTTATACTTGGACGAAGCCACGGACAGCAACTTGTTATGCATACACAAATATAAGAATCCAGCTTGTTTTATTACCGGTCCGGACGGCAAGGTTGCCGGTAGACTTCCACAATAGGCCTAACATCTTGACCACGGAATCTATAATATAATATAACATGGCGACTACAGGTTATGGTATTCTATTAACATCGACAGAGCTGTGCGCTTCTTCACTATCTTATCATATTAAAGAAATACTCATGCTTAGTTCCTATGTGATATTTTATAAATTTGTTCAAGATATAAACTTATCCTGTCATAACCCACTATCCAATGATTTTCCCAAAGAGTATTGGACTAAATAATTAATTTACCTTGTGCTGATGTTTAAAGATGTCCTTCAAGTTAGGCCGAAGGTTAAGGTCTAAGGCAATAGGTTTAGACGAGCGGCCTTTAATGTATTTAGCAGAAAGCTCAAAATAGGTCTCTATGGGCAACCCAATTAAAATGTATGTTACCTCAAATCAAGCATACTGCCTCTGAGTCTAGCAGTCCAGGTGTTAACTTGACTTCATGAGATCCCGGGTTCGAATCCAGGGTTGGGCAACAAAAAGAAAATGTTGTTTTCACATTTTCTAATAAAAAATGTTACTAGGTAGAGGATAGGTTCCTGGTTGGGGACAGGCTTGTCACCTATCACATTGAGGGACTTAGTGTCTTTGGCTAGTCGTGGATGCCTCTGCCTACCTCTTCAGGGATATGGACGTGAAGATACTTTTACTCATAAACATACCAATACCTACAATATAGTCGATATAATCGTAAGGTACTTCAATTCTGTTTCCAAGCAATATTTCCCACTCTTCACAATAAAAACCACGATAATTTCCTTTGAATGTGACGGTAAATATGATTCACTAAAATATATCATGAAAAAAATGAACTAGACCATTAGAAAATGAACCTCAAAAACTGTCGAATGTTCGGAACTCATTCGCCCAAACCTATCCGTATTATAGATAAGAGCTATTTCGACCACATCACCTTTCAACTCACAAAAGATCACATCCATATTGGTCTATTCGTTAAGAAGCTTTGATGATATAAAAAAAAAACACACACAAACAGAAAGAGAGAGGGTGAGAAGTACAAGCCAAACAAAAAATGGTGTAATTACTATTGTTTTCTTATTCTTTTTTATGTAAGCAGTCAGTGACCAAGCACACGAAACTCCTGACGGTTAGAAACCACCGTGACCTATATACACCATAGATGTTATAGGCGCGTCGTGGTCTTGTAGCCATGATGTTATGCCAATTGTGCAATTTGATAGAAGAAGGCATTACATTGCGGAAATCCATACTTAAATCTAAATGAAATTATTTAATTTGCAATTTTTCCGCCAAAAAATGTATACGTTTACTGCACTCCACGAATGTCGATCAGATAGTATCTGCTCGACCTTCTTGCTTCGGTTACGAAGCGAAACGTACGTTGAGTTTTTAGTAGTACGTGTATTGTTAGTGCTAATAAAACAGTTTAGTGGTGTGTATTGTGTGGATATATTTGGGAGTTTTAGCTTCCGGTAAGTCCAATTCATTCTTAGCGCACTATTTTGCCTGTTTTGTTACGCCATAATACGTATACATTTTTGGCGGAAAAAATTGCAAATTAAATAATTTCATTTAGATTCCAATTGTGCAAGTCAACCAGGTACCTTACCATCCGGACCTGATCATAACTCTGCTTTGTCATTATGTGGTCACCGGTGGTCTTATTGGTAATAACCTATTTGACATGTGCACCCCTCTTTCAAACCGGCTGGCAAAAAGGCAGATGGTCTATTCTGCTCAGCTCACATTCACATTATGAAGTAATAAATATCGTAAAAGACCTAGGATAAAACATCACTACCAAATCGCTGGAGCATTACCGAGGGTGGTGTCAAGAGTCTCCGAAACTTGCGTGTTTGTATGAACAGAGTATAAATGTGGAGGAAGCCAGGCAGAAAAGTAGGAATTTGACACTCGACATTCCTTGCTTATCAACAGCACAGCTTTGCTACCAAGCAATTCATTTGTGAGCATTTTTTTGTTTAGTTTTATTCACTGACACCGTAACCATGAATAAGTTTCAAGGTTCTTCGAAGACTCAGCTGGTTTCGTAGTTTTCTCTTGTTAACACTTGTGCTTGTGACGGTCGTATTTCGATTATTTCAATTTCAAAGGGTGAAGTAGGCGACTTGATTTTTTTCCAATAATCAGCTCATATCTATTCCAAACCTATTAAAACGGAGTACTATACGATTTTTTAATAGTGTGCTAGATAGCACGCCTTAAGTTTTACGAGGTAAGACAGATAAACTGGGCCACCCACAATTACACAAAAGACACGTAGTGGTAGGTGGCAAACGTATCGCCAAACGGGCACAACATATTCAATCCCGAGAAATACTATTTTTTTATTAGAAAATAATAAAAACACATTGTCTCTTTGATGCCGACCTGGAATCGAAGCCGGGATCTAATGAAATCAAGTCCAACGCCAGAAAATAATAAGTTACTTTCGGTTTTGGATTAAAGAAATCATGTTTCAGTGTACGGTGCGCTTCGTAATCGCAGTCAATGCGCTAAGAGGCTTACTGGACGACGCTGAGTTATTGTATTTGTATTGAGAGCGACTGAGGACATAATGCGCTCTTATTCGTTCCACCACTTAGCACCATTTGAAAAATGGCTTTTTTCAACTGGATCGAATAAGGCAACACCAACTATAGACTAACTATAGACAACTATAGATCGGGAGGGTGCAATCGGTAAGGTTGTGTCTTAGAGTTGTGTTACTCTACATTAGTTTTTTATATGAGAGTTTAATAAACAAGTAATTGGCACTCCTGATGGTCAGTCGAAGCAATCGAGGCCTATACATGACATGATATTATAGGTGCATCGCTATCTTGAGGCTGGGATGTTAGATATTTTTTTAGAGTATGGGAATCCTCGTGGATATCAGCCGTTTTCAGGGGAAGAGACGGATTATGCCGAACTCCTACCAGCTAAAATAATTCAATGTCCATCCTTTGTGTGTATCGAATAACTGTGGAATTATCTAAGATCACACCGTTGTCACCCTCACATCTACCTGTAGGTTCATCCACCTCAGAGGATCAAATCTATTTGTACCAACACTTTGACAGCACAGACAGCAGCTTAAGGTCACACCATGTTATGCTGCCTCAAATCCCGGGCTGCATTTTAAGCTAACTGAACCCCTGATCAACTAACTTTTAGTCGACTCTTACGACACTTTTGACTACTGGCTTCTTGTGTTCCGAAATAGAACATGTTAGATTGAATATGGCGGCAGCAAAAGTAAGGCGGCGGATCCCTAAGAAGTCCAAGTCCTGCACAGCACTTTACCAGCAGTGGTATTGTTGGTACATATTTATCCTGTACTTTGATCTTACGAGCTGCCTGGATGAGAGGCGAATAATCTATTCCATCGGACACGGACCAGCACCCGGAAAACTACCTACTGAACCTGGTACTAATTTATCAAAACAATCTGAACATTTGCATGGTTGATTCTGACAGAATTTAAGAACTAGTAAAACAAAAGTAAAGTAACGAACTCGTGCTGGTTAGAAAACTGAATTCCTCTTCAGCTAATAAAAAAAAATGTGTTGTTTAACTTTTTCTTTATAAATAGGCACTATGATACCATAGTGCCTATTTATAAAGCTGCTGCTCGATTAGATAATACTTATTACTAGTGGCCTCCTGACGTAACAGCTAGCTCGAAGGCTATAGTGATTGAAACCCGAAAGACAGTTGAATTAATGGGTAAATAAAGTAAAACTAACTTTCCACGGTGCTGCCAATAAATTAAAATTTAAGAGCAGGATATTTGAAACATCCAATTTTTGATTTTATTTTAAACTGTATAGCATATATTTTGTTTCCAGAAAAATGTTTACTGTAGTTCGATAACCGTTTTACGAGTAGATAATTAACGACTCAAAACTTTGAGTTAATACTTTTTAGATTTTATTTGAAATTTATCAAAATATTATATACATGTACTAGCTGACCCAGCAAACTTCGTATCGCTTGACATTAATGCTTCGATAGTAGCGCAGTCTGTCGGATATAATGTGAAACATTCCAATATCAACAACTACTAATTATTTGAAAATTGATTAAAAACATTTTCCAGCAGACCAAATTGTGAGTCTAAACCATTCTTGAATTCCCTTGAACACACACAAAATATTTCATTAAAATCGGTCCAGTCGTCTAGAAGGAGTTCAGTGACAAACACATGAACACAAGAATTATGTATATTAAGATAAATTGCAAATGTTTTCAAAAATGTAATGGTTAAATTTTGAAGTATATATTTACTGTCTCCATGTAAATCTCGATCGAACAAGATCAGAAAGGTGCAAGTTGTAAATAATACAAAAGATGGACTTTTTAACGGGGCAGTGAAATAAATCGCGCTGTTTAGAGTCTACCTATTAAATTTGGACAGCTGAAGCGCTAAACTGGTTTAAACAAAAAGTGGCAAAAATACAGAAAGACCTTAGATAAAACTAAGGATCCTTTTTATTACGTTTGCTCAAGAAACTTCCGTGGGAAAGCGAAAAATCTTTAAAACGCTGTTAGCTTTACTAAATCTACATTAATCCTTTTTATTTTTTCATTGAATATAATATCTCAAAAGTTAATAAGATTATGAATGAAATACTCGTTGCTAATTGGTAACATCAAACCACTGTACATTTCTTATATAGAACCCTTTTGTTTTCAAGTAATCGATACTACCGAGATTGTCGCGAGTATTTCATTTCAATAATATTGTGGGATAGTTTAGCTCGTATTTTTAATGTGTCTAGTCACATTATAAAAATATATCGAAAGGAGGTCAAATCGTGTCCGAGTTATTGTTTTTTAATTGTGAAAATTTAAATATGTTTTACTATCTGGTCGTAGTTTATTGTCGTATTGTTGTCGTGATGGTAGTAAGAGATTGACATACGAATATAGTTACGTGACAGTTCGGTCTATGTTGTCTAGACAATTGTTTAGTAATAGTCCAAGAGCCCGTGGCTGCCGACCTTCGTCATTTTATAAAAGCTGAAATTTCTTCCATACGTGCCTCTTGTATAGGTACCAACAGTCCCATGTTACCTGGGCAGTGATTGCTTTGACAGGTAACAGGTAGCAAAGGTGTATAAAATTCCATCTTACATTTTTAATTTATAAAATTTAATTTTTTCACGTTTCATTCGTGGTAATATCAGAATTCACGTTATTACCAGACACTTTGTATGGTTGCAACCCTCTTCCAGACACCCCTAAACTATAATAATTTGTAGTTTTACTTTCGTTATATTATAAAAGCTGAATTTTATACTATACGTTATTTGAGACACTATGTAATGATGTTTTCTCAGTAGCCTGACACTTCCGAATGTTCTATCATCCTGCCAGATGCGTAGGAGTAGGGAAAAGTTGTGAGAGCGCGCAGTATATATGTTAATTAGAGTGAGTGAAACAGAGCGTTCGGTTTACTGCGTATCAGATGTTGTTCATTACGAATTGTCTCGTTATCTTCTTTTTCTAATTTATCAAGAAATTTAATTAATAATATTAATTTCCACAGTCTGAATAAAACATTTTTAATAATATTCATTAAATATTTTATACTAGATTATCAGCCATGTGACAAATCAATAACTTAATTCATATTATTTGTAAGTCTATCAAAATTTATTGAGTTCAAACAAAAACAATTACTTAATAATGCAAAAACAATTTTTTTGAAAAGAAAAAAAATACCAAAAAAATAAATTTATTCCCAAGAAATATTTAATAATTTATGTAATCATCGTTGTTGTCGTCATTTTCGTACTCGTCATCACTACTCCAGACCTCGGTTTCATCGTTATCAAGATTGGCCTCGTTTGTTCCTGCAATAGTAACATACATTTAGTTGGTTCGTCTGTTTATCTTATTTTTACATTTCCTCATCACTAATCAAGAAGTAGTTTACCTCTTGATTTAATCATATTTTTACATATCAAAGTATAAAATATATTTTTAAAATCGGATTCATGTTTCAAGTAGAAATGTACACACTTATACAACTAGATACATCTAATTATTAATTTATTGCATTTAATTTTTTTACGTTCAAATTTAACTTATATGTTTTTGTATTTTTTAAGCTGCCAATTACATTTTAAGTATCTTGACGCCCTTATTCCCAAGTGTTGCAGAGTCATTATCAGCACACACACGGCTAGCTGAAGATACTAAGTCCCACAATATAACAGGAGGAAAGCCTGTCTTCAACCGGCACATATACAATCCCGGGTAATGTTATTTTTATTAGAAAATTGAACATACCCAGGGACCGAACCGGGATCTCGAGAAGTCAAATCCGACGCTGAACCGCTGACCACAAAGGCGATTGTACACGAATGACGCACCAAAATGAAATTTCTAAAAGCTGAATATTTTATCTTTATAATAGTGATCTGACCTAGGCAAATTTTAAAAACAACTAAAAATATACACAATTAGCGTAAATATAATATTTCTTTTGTTTCATATATTTTTTTTCTCAAAAACAGAGTAGAAAGCATGCGATATTATAGCAATATGTAAACATCAAAGCTCTTACCTTTCGAATGTCGTTTCTGATAAGACAACCCTATCAAGGCTGTCGCAAAGGTTTTCATTTGAACAAATTTTAATTGGTGCGCAATTTCACGCAAACAACAGGAATCGATTTCAATTATCGTTTTCACGTTCGAATACCAAAAGTTAGCAGCAGGTGGTAGTAACAGTTGCGACCAAGTTATACGCTATAGCGATTTTAAATTTTTTTTGCGAAATAAGACCGTGAAGCAGTAACTGGCTCTCGTAATAGTAGCCTACAAACACTACTGCTATAATAGGTTAGTCGCTTTTATTCGGCGATATTCACTACTTATGTATAATTAAGTCTACTCGCTATTTCACCCTAAGAACTGGAACACAAACGTGCCAGATTCTGCCACCATTGTAGTAGAGATAGCTAAAGCACACATACATATCTTCAAGTTCCATACAGGGTGCAGAAAGTATCGAGTGCCAAATTTCACGATCGTTGAAGACATTTCTAGCTTTCCCTACATTCATTACTTTTATAGTCCGCGATTTTATAATTGAAATGCTAAATTTAGACTTCAAGATTATTACTTTAAGAAATTTGAGTTACATCAGTTAAAGACTCAGAAAATGAAACATGTTTTTAATCTAAAACATATATTTTATAGGAGAAACTCACATTATCATCATGGCTCAAAATTTTAGGCTTACCTTAGCACACTTATTTAGAGACTGGGTGTCTCCCATTATACTAATAATAGATCCTTTCCGTTTGCCACTATCAAAGGATTGCAGAGCAATATTGCAGAATAAGATTGGTTACTAATACGCTGTATTATTATGACTTAATGAAAAATATTTAGGTATTCGTTGGGTTAAGCACTATGGAAAAACTACTTTTACAATTTCAGTTTAAATATAGAAAAAACATTTATTTAACAGAGACAAATTATGACCTACATAATTTCCTGATACTTGTATGTATGTATATTTATGTTCTAAAAAAAGCAAGTAAATCAGGTAAAAAATTCATGTTGTGCTTTATTTATTAGATTTTTTTATATGATATTGGAAGGCAAACAAGCAGACGGATTTCCTAATGTTAAGAAAGAGAGTGCCTAGAGACACCAAAGGTAGTAATGGTACGTTGCCAACCTGAGGCTGGGATGTTAGGCCTCGAGCAAAAGAAAGTTTACCGGCTACCTTACCCTCCGAAACGGAACACGTCATGACGTTATGGCGGCAATGTGCTAGTGACGGCAAGCCTATGCCCGCCTTTTACGAGCTGCCTGGCACAGGAAGGCAGATGGTCTATTCTACAAAGGAGCCCGGACCAACACGGGGAAAACCTACTCTAAAGAAAGGAGAAAATTCTCAATTCGTCTACATGTACTTTTTGTATGTTTGTTACATGATTACTCCGTCAATTGCTAGCCGATTTTGATAGTTCTATTTAGAAAGACAGTTCTTTATTTGCAATTGTGTATTGCAAAGATGAGGTAGTAGGATACTAATAGGAGGTTAGTAAAATTTATGTATGACCAGTTCAGAACTATTTGCTGTCTTCAAACAAAATAATCAGCAAATTACAATGTGGAACCAAATGAAATGTTTCGAGTCGGTGTTTGCAGTTTTGCTGAGCTGAATTATAATATTGGGGTTTATTTATACGCTTTTTTCTGTAACTTGTACCACAATCACATTTTCTGTCTCAAACAAATAAATCACTATTGGTCCTGTTGCTACAGTCATTAGTGGGTGGCCAGCAGTAGCGAGCAGATTGGGCTGCGACCAAGTTTCACATTTGTACACTCAGTTACAAATAATACACTAAAAATAAAAGTATATTTTTACCCGGTGTTGGTCCGGGCTTCTTTGCAGAATAGACCATTTTCCCACCTATGCCAGGCAGCTCGTAAAATGCGAGCATAGGCTTACCGTCACTAACACCGTGACATCTGACTAGGTGGTAGAGTGTTGCAGAGACTCGTCCGGATTGGTTTCACTGCCTTACCTATTTCTGCCGCCTTTTGGCGTCAGTGCTTGCCGTTGACATGTTTCGGTTCGGTGGATTAGATAGCTGGTAAGCTTATTTTTGCTCGAGGCCTAATATCCCGGCCTAGAGTTGGCAACAAACCATTACCACCAAACCACAGTATTCGCATTTATAATTTACACTTATAATTAAACTGTAGAGAATATATAAATAATAGGATTTTGCAGATTTAGAGGCAGTTGAAATTTTTTTTAGCATTTTTAGATTTATCTGTCTTTGTCTTGTCTTTATCTGTCAGTATGCATGACCATGATTTACGCTAAGTCTTCTGAACAGAACGCAACGAAATTTGGTTGGTAGGTAACTTATGTGTTGACGAAGGTTATAGGATACTTTTTAACCCGCTCAGTAAAGGAGTGCATGAGGGAAAGGGATAAAAATCAAAATGTAAATTGGGCCAATTTATTAACGCGTGATCCAATTTTTTAGTTATATTGTTGTGCCCGTTATTTTCGAAGTCATAAGTTTTGTAGTTTAGAAGTTACAGATATAGCAACACTCAGTATAAAGTGAGAAATCCGTAATGTAGAGAAACACTTGAACGTACACGTCATCTGACATGTCATATATTTTCATGCTAAGTACCCCATAAAGGTATATAATGAATTAATAGAAGAAGGCGTTACTTTGCGGAATTCCATATTTTAATCTAAATAAAATTATTTAATTTGCAATTTTCCGCCAAAAATTCTTTTGGTAGATAATGAAATTTAGACAATGATTGTTGAGTGCCAGGTGAACGAAGTTCGCTGGCTGAGTTAGTTTAGATAGTTAACAATATGATATTGATATAAGTAAGTGAGTAAGTAAGTAAGTATCTTCACGCCCATATCTCCGAAGAGGTAGGCAGAGGCACAACCAGGGCAACCACCACTAGCCGAAGACACTAAGTCCCACAAGGTGATAGGTGGAAAGCCTATCGCCAACCGGCCAGATATCCAATCCCGAGTGACATTTTTTTTATTAGAAAATTGGAAAAACCAAATTTTCTTTTTGTTGCCCGACCTGGGATTTGAACCCGGGATCTCATGCAGCCAAGTCCAACAACTGAACCGCTAGACCACAGAAGCGATTGATATGCTGCAGTTAAATAAATAAATAAAAGAAATATTCCTGAAGCACATTTTATAATACAATAACATATTTATTTATTATTATTCACATGCTTGTATTATGGGTGTTAGTCAACGATTATAATACATAGAAATATTTAAATAGGCACCAAAATAAATTTAACAAACACTCAGACTCTGAAATGCAGACATATCAATGTTCATAACACAAATGTCTGCCCCCGTCGGGAATCGAACCCAAGTCTCGCGGTTAGTTTGTGTGGTTAGGCGTGTACGCTAACCACTCGACCAACGAGGCGGTCAATGTGTAGTGTAACGTAAAAGATCACAATAGAAACGCACACTACCATTTTCGATATAGCGAATAAACTTAAGGGAAAGCCGCCTTAGGTTGTACATATTTCGCGTAAACTGGGTTGCGAAATAGGTAAGAAAATGTCTAAACGTCGTAAAATTTACAGCCTCGTTAAAAAAGTAGGTCTCAATAACCGCGGGCTAAATGTTGAACAAAACTTGTGAATCGGTGAACTTAATATTTGAGATGCCGAAGACCGAGTTCAATGGGGAGTTAAGAGTAGGCAAGCGAATCATGGTTTTCTTATTTTAAACTTATGATGAAAGATACATAATCATCATCATCGTCATGATGGGGAGTTAAGAGTAAGCAAGCGTATGATGGTTTTCTTATTTCAAAAATATAATTCAAGAGGTTCATATAAATATTTACGTTTCTTGTATTATTTGCATTGGTTGTAGTAGAAGAACCAGTGTGCTAAATGTGCAGTCACTTCAGCGTCATGGAGACCATTGGATTTTATCGATTATAAGAAAAGTACATAAATAAATATCCCTGGACAAAATACAGAAATTGAATCTAACCACAAAATAAGCACATTATATATTTGTGTTATGGGTGTCAGTCAACGATTTTAAATACTGAAATAGATACCAGAATAAATTTAACAAACACCCAGATCCCGAAATGCAGACATCTGAATGTTTATCGCACAAATGCTTGCCCCCGTCGGAAGTCGAACCGGTTGGTTGGTGGAGTTAGGCGTTACAAGGCGTAACAAGGCGGTCAGAAAGGTTTTGTGAGGTTTTTCTTCTCAGCAGTGCATTCAGTGTCTGGAAGCTAAAAGAACAAGTAATGTCACTTAATAATAGGCAAGCCTCAAGTAATAATAGTACATAATATACCTTATAGGAGTCCCACATGGATTAAAACATTGGTTGTAAACTAAAAGTAATAGTTTTGCCTAAAAGATGGCTCCTACCAATTATTGTGTAATACTATTTTAGGAAATACATTATTCTTTTTGTAAACATCGGTTTTAATCCGTGTAGAACGTAATTTTAACCCAAACACGAACGTTATTTGTTTAAACAAAGTTTCCACCAACTTGGTGGCTTGTGGAAGGCGTGATTACAACTGTCTGGATGATGCTTAATGTATCTCGGATGGCGAAAGTATAACCATCTGACAGTTTGCAGTAATCGACAATGAATAAAGATGACTTGGCGTGTAAATGTTTCTGATACTCTTACTTATTTAACCCATTAGTTTCCTTAGCCGATACTATGAACTTGTACCTAATGCTAATAACTGTTAACTTTGAATTTAGATGTATGTATACTTCCAATTTCAGATTATTTACTCTTGAAACGAGGAAAAATAAGACAAGGCACATAAGAACGCGAATGCGCGTCAACTGCACCGGAAAAAAAGTTTGCTAGTACGGCAATTCGCGCCTAAGGCACTGAATGGGTTAAATCTTCAGAAAATTAAAATGGTACAACATTTGTATGCTCTTAACCCGCCGTACTTTAATCTGCCGTGCTTGAGTATATTTTCAAGCCAAAAACAGACTACCGGTTAAGTTTTTGTCTCTATACAAAGATTTTATTATAATGGAGGTGCTTAACCATGGTAGGGTGTATCTCCCATATCATGTTCTGAGTTTTGACGCGCCTGATTTACTGCAAAAATCACCGTTTAGGCTCCCCTACTAATAATAATTAAGCACAATAATGATACGCTAGATGATATATGCATCAATATAAATATCAGTAATAATTATTGAAATTATTTTTTTTAATCTACGAGTATAGTTATATATAAAAACAATTCTCCGGCTCGCGTGGTTATCACATTATGGCTTTACGGATGTATCAATTTTGATAATTCTTTTGTTTTTGCGGTAGTTATATTCAGGAGAAGGTTCTTATATAGAAAAAACCGGAAATCTATATTTGTTATTGTAATACCTGAAAAAAAGGTCTTTCTACACACACTCCACAGACCACACAGATAGGTTATGTGAAAAAATACTTAAACATTTATATGTGGGGAGCTTAATTAACAATGAAACAATTATAACTTACTCTGGATTCGAAATCTTGAGCTTTTTGTTTCGAAAGTTTGAATTCAACATTATGTAAAGAAAAGTTACAAAAGGAAATTATCTTGCAATCGATTGGCTTAATTGTAATAATAATAAACTCTTTACTGTACAACTAAATAATGAAATAGTTACATATTACATTGATAAAAACATATTTTATACAAACGGCGGTTTTATCGATCTCTTCCAAACAACCATCGTTTAGAAGATAAGTACATCAATTTAAGGAGAAGGTACAATATTTGTTTGCAAATGATAAATCTTTCAAATAATTAATTTAGGAAGTAATCTAATATTTTAAAACAAAAGTGTTTAATTTATAGATAAAAGTTAAAACAAAAAAATATGTGTGCACATTAAATAGGTAGTGAACATCTTACAAGTTGCTCGGTTACAAATTTGATGCTAAAGTATTCAGGTAAAACTCCTTTACCATCTTCTTAAATCTATGGTTGCTTTCTGCCTGTCTTATTTCAACAGGCAGTGAGTTCCATAGCTTAATATTAATTTTAACGAAAAATACATAGCTTTTGTGAGAAAGTACAAGTGCTTAATAAAAGTGAGCGCTGACGATGGAAAGCATAAGGCACACTTTATTATAAAGGGTTGATTGAAATTATGAGTGCGTAGAATTCTAAATCTCTCAACCAAGCTTTCAAGCGATTTTCGAGAACATAAAGGTATTTCAAACTCCAATTATTGCTTTTTCACAGAATTTCATTGACGAGAAATCTCAATGAGTTTATAAAAATCATATCATGTGGAATTAAATGGGCTATTTATTCATGTATTTCCAATTCACTCGCCTTCTTATTCGTTCCAAAGTTGTTTATTAAATGACCTTTTGGCTCATACAAATTAAAACTCATAGCTTTATTTTTGTGTTCTATTTATCGTCTTTTGAAATATTACGTCAGTCTTTTCAAAATTGATGATATTATACTAAAGCGGTACTTCTCTGGCACTGTTGCTTTTGAAAGTAGAAATACAACAAAAAGAATATGGGACGAGAAACACACAATTACATTTTAAAGGTAAAGTATGTTTACGCCCGTATCCTCGAAGGGATAGGCAGAAGTACCATAACAACCCACAACTAGCTAAAGACAATAAGTACTACATTTTGATAAGTAATTAATAAGTAGGCATAACCTATCGCCAACCGAACACACATCCAATCCCAGACGTCGTTGTTTCGATTAGATAATTGAAAAAAACTTTGTTTTTGTTGCCCGACTTGAGGAACGAACCCGCGACTTGAAGAAGTTAAGTGATACACCGGAACGCTAGATCAGAAAGACGTTAATATTTTAGTGATTAATATTTATGGTCAACCATAACGTTACGGTTGTATAATATACATTTAAATTAAATACCTACAGCCGTGCGTTCCAGCAACATGACGTGATAGGGCTACGCACCTTCAATATTATAACTACTCCTGCGTATTTAACTTTTTACTAATTTTTTAACTGTAATTACGGTATTTTTTAAAAGTATCTTCACGCCCATATCCCCGAAGGGGAGGCAGAGGCACTACCAGGGCACCCACGATTAGCCGAAGACACTAAGTCCCACAATGTGATAAGTGGCAAGCCTATCGCCAATCGGGCACATTTCCAATCCCGATCAACATTTTTTTTTCATTAAAAAATTGGAAAAACCCAATTTTCTTTTTGTTGCCCGACCCAGGATTTGAAACCTGGACCTCATGCAGTCAAGCCCAACAACTGAACCGCTAGACCACAGAAATCGTTTCATGGCTAGGAAGAGTTCAAAAAACATGGATGTGGTGTTTTTTTATTGAAAAAATTTACTAGAAAACCACTCAAGTGAAACTTAAAAACAGCAGATATATAATTATATTTATGTAATTATAACTATAATTGTTCTTTGCCATATTTAACTACTTGGATTTACTAAACCAAAATAACATAATCGCACGATTACCTATTGGTTACAAAAATAATAAAATGAGACAAATAAAAGTATCGAATTGAGATAAAGCCTCCTTCTTTTTAGAGTCTGTTAAAAAACATATTAAATCGACCATTTGTCACTGCGTGCAACCACAAATATTTGCATACCGAGTGTCTACTGAATATAGTTTGTATTAAAATAGGATACCGTATAAATTTTGTACTGTAGTAACGTGTAAACAAAGACTCGTGTAAACGTTTCCAGTAAATACAGCATGTAGTGAGGAACAAAAATGTTTTTTTGCGATATTGAATTTCGAAAAAATTAAATATAATTAAAGACATTCTAGATGGCCGTAAACACTCCTTTCAACAAAGGTAATCTTGGAGGAAACTTTGTTTCCATTAAATCAACGGTCTATTCGGATGCAAGCTAATGTTTACAACCTGCGCGATTACAATAATCTAAAACCCCTAATTGGCTATACGTGGGTATTTAAACGTGTTGGACGTACGATGGAAAAGAGTGCTGTTATATATAACTATAAAAATGACTGTATTAAGATCGACTAGCCATAAGCTTATTTATGTTAAACGTAACTTCTCCCCCACAGGACAGCCTCAGCCTAGTGTGGGGGCCAGAAAATTGTAATAGTTCGTAACGTGGTTTCTGCTAAATAAATATTTTTATTTTTTATTTTTATTTTATTATAAATTTGAAACGTCTGAGCGTGTATGTGTCTGCCTGTGGTACAACAACTTTTGAGCGTATGCGTATGGACTGACGCCGTTTTTTTTTGAAATCTTATTTGATAGAGATGATCCCCCCCCTTATTGGTCCGGGCTCCTTTGCAGAATAGACCATCTGCCTTTCTGCCAGGCAGCTCGTAAAAGGCGAGCATATGCTTACCGTCACTAACACCGTGACATCTGACTAGGTGGTAGAGTTTCGCAGCGACTCACCCGGATTGGTACCACCGCCTTACCTATTCCTTAACTTACTTACCTATCCCGCCGCCATAACGTCATGACGTGTTCCGGTTTGGAGGGTAAGGTAGCCGATAAACTTTCTTTTGCTCGAGGCCCAACATCCCGGCCTCAGGTTGGCAACGCACCATTACCACCTTTAGTGTCTCTATGCGGCGGGAATTTCTTACCATCAGGAAACCCGTCTGTTTGCTTTCCAATATCATAAAAAAAAGAAAGTTGTTTTTGCCACAGACACACAGTCACGTCAAACTATTTAGCTACCACGTACCTTTCTTGGGTTCTTTTTGGGTAAGTTACTATCCACCCGCCTCTCGAAATAGAAATACTTGGAATGAAGCACCACAACTTCCTTTAGAATCTGGAGTTGTGGAATGATGAACGGCAATGTTATATCACGTATGGTATTATTTATGCAATAGTGGAGTTATAGAGAATAAGTAAAGTGATGGTACTACAGATGGTACAAAACGACGGTCATGATCCTTATTTCATGGGGTTAGAAAGTATACAAGTACACCGTTCTCCGGATGGTAAAAGCCAGTGGCTGGTACTAAACTTAGCGAATTGTTGCAAAACTGTACCATTTGGTTGTGGTCACGATACTTGTTTTATGGGATTAGTCAGTAGACAAGACTACGGCTCTCCTGGTGGTAAACCTATAAGGTAAAACCTATAAGTACGTCGCTAGCCTATGATAGAAATTAGCTCGTTCCTTATGAGCTGCAGTAGGAAAGAATTTAGCTTATAATCTTCAATGGAAGTTGGAACCAATATGGGAAAAAATCATTTCTAAACGAGTCGAGCAATAAAACAAAATTTAAAGGAAATATCATCCAATAGATATGGAAATATATGCAGTTTGAAGTCCACGGAAGGACAAAACTTTTCAATTCAAAATCAAATTTTAATGAAGTAGGTTAACACATAAAACTACGGACAAATAAGAATTTCCCTAATTGAAATTAACCTGCTAACAGGCAAGCCTGGCAATACCCATTATCATAATAATCGGTTATTACGAGTACAATAAGAAAACAACAGAGCCTGGATAACTTTGTCTACGTTCGTTCCAACTTGTGTTTCGTATTATGCGAGAAATTATGCCAGTATGAAATCACATCGCAGGCTTTATGGCGTCAAATTCAATTTAGGTGTTAACTTAGAGTATACATTCGTATAGAGCGTGTCCTGCCTGTTCGTATTATGATTTTTTATGGAATGGAGGCAAATGAGTAATTGATTAACTAAATGACTATTGATAACTACCGTTTATGCCTTTACCATTATTTGTTATTGATTATATTCGGTGATTTGCGTATCTAAATATATAGGCTTTTAAAATTTTGTTCTATTCGTTAAATAGAGGCGTTTTTAAAGTTTTTGTAGAAATAATTACGGATACTCTAGCAAATACAGAGCCTTAAACTCAAAGTAAAAATCACAAAAAGATCGATAAAATGTGAATATTGTACATTTTTCAGAGAGATCTCCTGAATTGAACTCGTATATACACGCCGAGGAATGACCGCCTTGTTGGTCGAGTGGCAAGCGTACACGCCTATCTACGCCGACCAACCGCGAATCTCAGGTTCGATTCCCGACGGGGGCAGGCATTTGTGTGACGAACATTTAGATGTCTGCATTTCCGGGTCTGGGTGTTTATTAAATTTATTCTTGTATCTGTTTAAGTATTTTTATGTATTAGTATCGTTAACATAACACACCTAGCACAAGCATATAATTTGCTTACTTTGGGGTTAGATTCAATTTGTGTAACTTTTCCAGCGATATATTTATATGTATGTTTTTCATGTACCATTAATTCTGATTTTCATTTTACCTCATTCGATTGTTATTTCTTAGTATGCCAAGTCTTTAGCATATTAAAACTTTTCTTTTATATACTTTCCGTTAAATAAACAAGACAAATTATTATATTCGAATATATATACCAAATATACTTAGTTTTTAAACTGATTCCGGAATCGTACGTTTTTTGGAATGTACTAAATTAACTACAAATATTTATTAACTGTATTTATTAATGTACAAATTGTAAAACAGTAATGGATACTACATTTATTTGTGTTTATAAGTTATTTGTTATTTAATACATCAGCGCTCTTTATCGATATATACTCTAGTTATTTATACGGCAACGTATGGACGCGAGAAACTGAATTTTAATCTTTAGAGCCATCTCATGTCGATGTCGGATTGGGGTTCTGCGGGTTAAACTGATCTAGTTTATACACATTGAAGTATTGCTCGAGTGATTGAAACTTTAATAGAGGGTTTACTATATCGATGAGATAAGATCGTTAGTAAATTAATACGTGTACTTAATAAGCCTATATAAACATACAGTCGTATAAGAGTGTGTTTGTTTATTCAAAATATATTGACATAATTCTGTGTTTATTGCAATACAACTTTAAGGAAGCTATAAAAGAAGATAAATGTGAAAATCAAATATGGTAGGCTACGTTCGCTGACAGAGAGGGAGAGAGCGATGTTGAAAAATGTAGTCTTAGCCTAAGAACTCACGGCGCGGTTTTAACCCGCGCTTGCGCCGGTTGCGGGCCCGTAGTTTCTCTAAAATGTAGGTTTAAATGTAAAAAGTAAGAGCACATTTCACGACGCGTTTTACAGGCGGAGCAATAGCGGTTGTTTCTGTTTCACTCAGAGCAATAGAATTGTACTTTACGAGCGGTGATGTCAACCGCGACGGCTACGTGATCGCACAAATTACCGTTCTCGTTAGTTTCGCAATAAAGACGCGGTTACGCGACCGCCGCGGGCGCGGGTAAAAACCGCTCCGTGAGTTCTTTGGCTTACAATGTCGGTTCGGTAATATGGAAAGATTGACAAAACAGATACAAAATGCGAAAATGTATACATAGGTACCTGGGAACACTAGATTGAAATTCCACGAGTTCTGCAAAACCACAATGTTTGTACAAAAACAGTAGGCAATGTCGGGGAAGGTAGTTAGGTCTTCAGGAACCATAACATAACCATAACATAACGAGGAATCGTATGTATGCACATATGTGTGATAAGTGAAAGATAGATCCAAATACAAAATGCGAGTGTAGATGGTGGTAAGTAGCCGCAGAGTGCTAGGTTGAGATTCCACTACCAAATCGCAAGGATATTATATCATAGAGTTAATCTTTAAAACCGATCCGTATCTATAAAAAGAGTTAAGCGTTCAGGTAAGTAAATAAAGTCAAAAATGTTGAGGGACTTTGTGTGAAGTTATTATGTATTTAAAAATAGCCATTTTAGATTAGTCATTATAATGTTTCATCTATATGAAAGCACGTAAGCATACAGGTTTCATTCCGCAGTTTACGTATATTCGGATGGATTCAGGCATAACTCTTGAAGAGCCTTACGTCAAAACCTGTAGTAAAAAAACATATCTGATGTCACGTGACAAGTTATAAGCTACACTCAGAGAGAGCCTTAAAATGACGTCATATGTCTCAGTTTTGATTGACATGCTTGTTTTTAGGAAATCAGGTCTACTCGCTTAGCGTTATATGATCCTTTGTTACACGCTTTAAGGTTCAAATTTGCTTGAGTTTTATTCATCAATTATTCTTCTGTGCGTTACTGTAGTTCACTTATAGTGTGGCAAAAGCATTGATTTCAGAAAATGTAATAAGGTCATGGACACTGCCAGGATTGTTTACAAAATCATAATTATATTAACCTTAGCGCTGTCAAACGTAAAATTAATTGAAAAAATATCAAAACATAAAACCCACGTTATTAAAGTTTTATGTTTTTAAAAAGGAAAATAGATGTTTGAGAACAGTTGGAAAACACCGCGGGAGCCGAAACTGAGTTTCAATGTGATCGTTTTAAATCAAGCAGGAAAAATTACTTGGAGCACTTTTGAGTTCGCTGAAAACTTTTCTCTCTGCTCCCATCCTCATTATATTGTGTTCACGTCTGGACTGCAAGTGGGGTCCAAAGTAAAAGCGAGAGCGTATGCGACGCAATTTTTAATGGCTTTTGTTTGTACCGGCACAAACAAATTAAATGAGCATCTATTTTTGTAGTCTACATTGTTAAAGGTGTGACCTTAAATTAATTATAATTTCTATAAAATTAAGGTAAAAATAATTAAAACTTACCATTTCTAGTTCAGTTATTGAAAATATACTGCAATACTCCTAGTCAGAAAGACTACATCCAAAACAAATTTTTTGTGACAATTCTTAAAATTCAATATTTTTGTTTGTGTATTTAAAATATACCTTTAAAATAAAAGAAATATATTTAAAAAGCCCAACTTATGTAAGCGATGATTGACATAGTATTTACTTCTATTCAAATCGTGTAACATTGTTATGTCGTAATTTTAAACTGAGTATCTTGTTTATTTTAAACTTTCAATTTTGTCATTTATAGTTTTAGTATATTAACTTTACCTACTGGTTGACTATCTGCTGTATGTTTACATAGTTTCCTTGAATAAAAAGGTTGCTTGATTGCTCTTGTTTGATGATGAGACAGCCTTTAGTGTACTACAAACTATAATTTCATTAATTCATTCATTAGTACGCTAATACTAACGGCACTTTAAACTGTTTGATTCTAATTAACTAATTTGTTTGATTCTGATGGGTCGTCAAATAATTATCTATAAAAAATATGTATGTTATTGTTAGTGACATTCGCCGTTTACTTGGGCCAAGCTATTCGAAAATTTTCCAGCGAGCTTCAACAGACAGAATGGCTCTTCTTTAATCTTATTTTACAATTCACGTCTCACTGAAATGTCAGGTTTTTATAAGTTCAGAACGGTGATAGGCCACATGAGAGAGTTGCGAAGGTGACATCGCGGAACTAAAAGTATAAAATATTTCTACTTTACTTTTACCATCCTAACTTTTACTTTGCCTTTCAATTTTCACGAAATTATTGAGAAATGTGATTCAGGAAATACAAGTTTTGCAATAAATTTCAGGAAAAGAAGAATTGAAGAGTATAAGTAAACAGTTAAAATTGTAATCCTGTATTTTTCTGATATCTTTAATGAATCAATGAAGAATGAAATAGACGATTAAGCCGACTAACAGGAGTTCTACATTTTTTTTATGTTATAGGAAGGCAAACAAACAGACGGATTTCCTGATGGTAAGAAATTCACGCCGCCTAGAGACACCAAAGGTGGTAATAGTGCGTTGCCAACCTGAGGTCGGGATGTTAGGCCTCGATCAAAAGTAAGTTTACCGGCTACCTTACCCTCCGAACCGGAACACGTCATGACGTTATTGCGCCAGGAATAGGTAAGGCGGTGGTACTAATCCGGGCGAGTCACTGCCAAACTCTACCACCTAGTCGGATGTCACGGTGCTAGTGATGGTAAGCCTATGCTCGCCTTTTACGAGCTGCCTGGCAAGGAATGCAGATGGTCTATTCTACAAAGGAGCCCGGACCAACACGGGGAATAGATGAATTAAAACAATGGTAAACACTGGTTTTCATAGCTTCCACCAAGGTTACCTTTAAATGGAAGGCGTGATTGAGGCGTGATTACAACCGTCTGAATGATGCTTAATTCATTTCTTTCACCATAATGTCAACTGTCTAGTCTTGGTCCGCCATTTTTTTCTGACATTTGATTTGGCTACATCTATATCTACAGAGATCTTAATAACAAAAATATTCAAGAAATCGATATATTTTTTAAACACAAAGAAGTGGATGATGGTGTTACTTGTGAATGGAAATTTTATACATTTATAGACGAGTATATATAGTTGTTACATTACAGTATATTATGATATTTATATAATTAATTATTTTTTATAAATAATTACTATATTTCGTATCAATCGCCTCTGTGGTCTAGCGGTCCGGCGTAGGACTTGACTTCTTGAGGTCCAGGGTTCGATCCCCGGGTCTGATAGCAAAAAAGCAAAAGCCCATATCCCCGATGAGGTAGGCAGAGGCAAAATCAGGGCACCCACGACTAACCGAAGACACAAAGTCCCACAATGTAATAGGTGGCAAGCCTATCGCCAACCGGGCACATATCCAATCCCGAGCAACTTTTTTTTATTAGAAAATTTAAAAAACCTAATTTTTAAAAATGGTTACATATTTTCAATTTTCTAATCAAATTAACGTTGCCCGGGATTGGATATGTGACCAGTCAGCGATAAAGCCTATTGCCACCCTTATCTATCACATTCTGGGAGTAAGTGTCGTCGGCTAGTCGTGGGTGCCCTAGTTGGGTGCCTCTGCCTACTTCTTTGGAGATATGGGCATGAAGATACTTTTATATTATAAAACTTTTAATTGAAATATGATATAAAATTATGCAAGTTTAAGAATATTTGATATGTTCATAGCAGGTTATGGTGGAATATATTGCAACTTGCACATTACTTGCAACATCAAGAAATTACCCTTATTTTGCAAATATATCATCATTTATATTGACATTAATAAATCCTGATTGTTTGCAAAAAACTATACTTATCTGCAAACGTGATATACAAAGTTAGCTGCGAATATAACATTTAATTTAATTATTCTAATACTTTCTTAGTTAATAAACGTATAATGAAACATGCTTAAGCTGTTTAAAGAGAAACAAATGAAATATTGACAAAGCAGATATACAGTGCGAATGTGGATGGATGTAAGTACCCCGGATCTAGGTTGATATTCCACGATAAAATAGCTCGGGTGCTATCCGAGAGTGGTGTTAAAAGGGTAGGAGAGATGTTTGTACGAAAGGGGTAATGAATGTGGAGGAAGCCAAAAAGGTCTGCAGACAGTTTTATCTAGTAGAACACAAAAAAAAATGTAAACGAATAGCGGGCGACGAAAAGGAGAGTAATAACACAATTTTCGATTTTCGTCATGATTTTTCATAAGCTCAAAATTATACTTTAAAATTTTTACTCATTAATAATGTACGAACTCAAAGCGTGTTTTTGAACTAGTAGTTACAGTGGAATAAGACAAACGGAACTTGAATAACTTGGACGGCTGAGTATTCCATGCTTGATAATGGTTTGTATTCCAAGTGCTACTATCTAAGTTAAGTTTGCTTGCATGTCCTAAGTTAATCGGGCGTAGGGATGTGACGACCCCGTCCTTTGGTGGTGGAATTATGTAGTAACCTGGCGAACATCGTTACACCCGTTCAGTTTGAATGGGAAAAATAAAGTAATGTTTTTCACAATTTTTTTGCAATTTTCACGGTTTTTCTCTTCATATGAACCTTCTTCTGACAATAACTAACACAACAAAAAATAATGAAACACACCATTTGACAGCTATTTAGTATCTTCACGCCCACATCCCGGAAGGTGTAGGTAGAGGCACAACCAGGGCACCCACGACTAGCCGAAGACGCTAAGTCAAACAATGTACCTAACATGTGGCAAGCTAATTGCCAACCGGGCACGATGGATCGCAGTCGAAAATCTCCTGATGATGCTTCGGTTGCGAAGCGAAACGTACATTGAGTTTTTCATATTATGTGTATCATTGGCGCTAATAAAATATTTTATTAGTGTATGTAAGTTCTGTGGATAGGTATATTGGGATCTTTGGCTTCCAGAAGTCCAATCCATTCACTAAGCTTTGTCTTTCCTGTTTTGTCGCTTAATAACACGTATAAATGTTTCGTTTTGGATTTAAGTATGGGTATTGTCAAGTGACGCCAGTTCTGTCTATAAGGTCGAAACTTATTGTGCAAATATGCAAATCAGTGCTCGCATGTAGTTAAAATACTGCAATACAAATATTGAAATCCTATTTAACACAAATTGATCCCAGTTTAAGAACACATGTTATTAACCGCTTTAATCCGAATAACACTAATAATCCCCAATAATGAAACGCTGCTCGTGGAAACTAAGCCGATACTAATTGCTAAAGATAAATTCTGTGTGAAATATTTTGAATAACACAAAACGTTTCGTTGACATGCGGTATATGTTTGAATAATTTCTCTATCGTATAATTCTGGTTACTTGCAAGGGTTATAACGTTATTGGATGAGTGTTTTGACTATACTAGATTTTGTAAAGTATCTTTACGCCTAGATCCCCGAAGAGGTAGGCGGAGGTACAACTAGGGCACCCAAGACTAGAAGAAAGACACTAAGTCCGACGATGTGTTAAGTAGCAATCCTAAACCAACCAAAACTCATATCGAATCTCGAGCAACATTTTTTTTAATACAAAATTGGAAAAACCAAATTTTATTTTTGTTGCCCGACCCGGGAATTTGACCCGGGACCTCATGCAGTCAAGTCCAACACCTGGACCGCTACACCACAGATGCTAGATTTTATTTCATGTTGATTCCTTTGTGAAGAATAGACGCCCTGGTTTAGTGCCAGGCAGCTTTGTAAGATGCGATCATAGGTTAAATTGGTCATAAGTAACAAAACCACTGATGGTAGACCAACTTACTCGGATAGATTCATCGCCTTACAAGCTCCTGCTGTTATATACTAGTATCTTTCTACCATAGATTTACAGGAATGATAGTTTTATCTAGTGATAATATAATGGCAAATATGCCTCTATGATATACATACTATGACATAATTTGTAAGGATGGATGGATGTCTAATAACTTTTCACGAAAAAACTGCTAAATGGATTTAGATGAAACTTTACAAGGATATAGTTTATACACCAGGGTAGCACAAAATAATTTGGTACGCGTGAAGTCGTTAGTGGAAGCTAGTTATTATAAATTATATACACAAGATTGTAGATAATTATTACAGAACAGACAGAAGTACTATTTAAATTATGTGCTTCGGCTATATTCGTAAAGATATCTAAATATAGAGTTGTTACTACACATAATTGTTCAGTTCGCTTAAATTTAGATTAGGTCAGCCATGGGCTACGCCAGGATTATTTTCAGGGGGGTGCATCTCCATCTATACATAGTGTTAACAAGTTCAGTCATGTAATTTTTTCTATCTAGTTTCTTTCCAGACAGGGGGGTGCAGTTGAACCCCCTTGCACCCTGCTGCTGGCGCCCACCGGTCAGTTAATTTAGAAATAAAAGTGTAAAGTGTAAAAAGTGTAAAGCTGAAGCGCATCATTTAAAGAGTAGTATTGTACACTATTAGAAGGCACAGTGCACTCCACGGTCCAAGTTATTCCAGCTCTGTTTGTCTTATTCCACTGTAATGGTCTTCAGGAATCAGACCTATTCCACTAGTTCGGAAACACGTAGCCTTGAGTAACACCTCTTACATTTTTAATGAGTGAAAATTCACGAAGAACTTCAACATCATTCGATTTTTTCATTCCTAATACGTAATGTATTTGGAGGAAGCTAAATCTTCAAGGATTTATGCAATTGACATTCGATACTCTCTGCCTACTCCGGAAGGAACTTGGCGTGAAGTGCTACCTAATTCTCAAGCATTCGGGGTACGCTATCTAGTAGCGACAATCTTCCAACAGATATCGATTTCTCGGGAAGCAATTTTAAAACAACTCTGAAAAAGAAGGATATTCTCAATTCCACGGCAAGTTTTTTTTTGTATGTTTGTCACGCGACTATTCGGCTATTAATTAACCAGTTGTGATTATTCTTTTTTAGAAAGATATGTGGGATTGAATTTGTGTGGTGGCCCCACAACAATTTTAAAATCATTTGCTATCTTTCTAAAAAATAGATAATATTTCGCGATGTCACGCTATACGAAATATTAGATGGTTTTTGTCAAGTTACTATGCTTAGTTATGATACAAAAGGCTCAACATGCAATTAAAGAAAATAAAATCAGAAATGAAAAAAATTAGCTATTTAATTTTCTTTCAAATTTAATGTCATTCATTACCTATCTTATTATATTTTTTGTAACTTTAGGTATGATAAAAAATATATTCACGACCATATCCCGAAGAGGTAGGTTTCGACACAGCCAGGGCACCAACGACTAGTCGACGACATCAAGTCTCATAATGTGATAGGTGGCAATCCATAATGACACGGACATATTCCAGTCCGGAATAGGTCTAACATCTCGGCCACAATACAGCACCTGCTACAACATAAAAAAAGACGGGTTGCACTCCGGGAGTGCCGTCAGAAGTTAAAACTTGAATATGAACGTTGTGCATTTTTGATTTTTTGGAACAGTTAAAGAATAATTTTGCACGAATTGCTTTAATTACCAGTATGAAAGTACTATTGTTTATGCACAAATATTATTTTCATATCAATAACCTGCGTTTGGCTTGACAAAAACTCGCTAAAGTAAGTCTACGTGACTACTAGGAGCGTCGTTATATTATCTGTATAACGAATATTGTTCGTCTACACATTAAGCTTATTTTCAAGATGGAACAAATAGAGCAATGTCTGTTGATATTATACGTATCTACTATCATGTTGTCTTGTGAGCATGTAATGGTAGGTATATCGCAGCTTATTATCCATTGCGAATCTTATACTGTTCGGAAATATCTAAGCAAAATAATAAAAAGGGTGTGTGTGTGCGAGTCACACACGATAGAAGTGAAACTTCAGTAAATCGACAAAAGAATGAGATGAATATATATTTGTGTCTTTTACCTGTCGTTTTTCCGTTGCACTCGTTTTGAAATCACAACGGTTCTAAAGAAGTTTCACTTCAAAGACAACAATGAATCTACGTTTTATTTTAGATCACGCGCAAGCGCCCTGCGCCGACTTAAGATCTGACGTTTTGACGCGAGTTTAGAAGTTTTTAACTATTCTAAAAAAAGTGCGCAACGCCGCTATAGAAGTTTTAACTTCAAAAAGCCTTTCGCCAACTGGGCACATACGCAATACCCGGCAACATTATTTTTGTTAGAAAATTGAAAATAGAAACTTTTGAACCGATTTTCATAAAATTTGGTGCGCACATAGAGGGTAACTTGGATAGGATAGTTTTATCCCGAAATAATGTTCCTGTTCCCACGGTGGGTAACGCCGTGGGCAACAGCTACTCTTTCATAAATAATGTTGCCTCGGACTAGAAGACACTGACGCTTCCACTGGTGGTAGTGTCAGTTTTTTGCCCGGGTGGCGATTCACCGCCTTTTCTTTAATGATATCGTCAAGATAAGCAAAAAATACACTACGTAGTATATATAGTAGTAGTACGTATACCTCAAAAACCGCTAATCGAATCATGATAAAACGAGAATCTCCTTTTTCGGAGTCCGTTAAAAATCTGGGAAAAATCCATTCAGTGCCTTTTGATCAGAACAATCCAAACAGTAAACAGGCAAACCGACAAAATTTTTAAAACATTGTTTAATGTTTTTTAAAATAGGTTTTATGTACAGACTTAACTTTGTTACTGTTTCATCATACTGTTTCTACATATCATATTATATAGAAAATTATTGTGTTGGTAAAATATAATGTATAATCTCCACCTCACACTCGAGCGGTGACTAAATAAGTGGGGAGATAATTACTCAAGGAAAGCATTTGAAAATATATTTGTACATAACTTATTTAGTATGGATCAAGTGAAAAAAGAAAGCGATTATGTTTTTACAACTAAATAATACTGTTTTTCCCTACATATCTTTACCAGATTTTTTTAGTTATCTAACCTTAAAGTAATTAAATTATATGCTTGTCTAAGATGTATTAAAAATGGTAATAGAAATAAGATATTCAGATTTTACGTTTGTATATGGTAAAACCAGTTTTGTCTGTATTTAAAATCTCTGAACAATGTTTTGTGACATGAATACAAACTTGGGAGGCAATTCATCAAAACATGAATAAAATCAGATGTTTGGTGTTGCAACGTATCTGCAGCAGAGTCACCCTGATAAATCCTGGTCAATTGTATCTTAAAATGTGGTACCTCCAGCGGCGACAATGTTCGTATGCGGCGTGGCGTATATGTTCAAAGTAGCGCTGCCACAGAGCATGCTCTGTAGCAGACCCACATGTACCTCGTAATTGGATTTTTTTTATTTTTTTAAATCTGCCTCTTTATACATGTACCTACTTAGTTTTTATCATTTCAATATTACAACTAAATGTTAAGGTGTCAGCAAGTAAAATGAAATTCTCACAACTGCATTTTTAATTGTTTTGTTATTAATATTTCTAGGTTAAATTCTAAATCAGAATTATTTACTACACAGATAAGTTGGTCCTACCTAGCACGTGTTTCAAAATGTAGCTGAAATGTCCCCATTACCGCTAGTGGAATAATATATTACTTCAGATCACAGCCAATCAGATTTCGATAAAGAGACCTGCAAAAGGGAAGCAGGATAAGTCCCTCGAAAATAAATGTGGCCATAGGATGTCGGTAAATTAACGGTAAAAGAGATCCCTTTTTTTATCGAGGTCAACATGAAGTAACTCAGACTAGTCCTGGACGCTATTGGAACTTATCACTACCTCAGGTAGACCTTGGGTGTCTTTAGGTGTGATTTTTAACCATCATCAGATTTACCAGATTTATTCTGTTTCGTCGGTTTACGGGCTAGCGTACACTCCAAACTCTACAGACCCGCCTTGATCCAGGCTCCTTTTTCTGCCAGGCAGCTCGTAAAAGGCGAGCATAAACTTAACGTAGAGTTTCGCAGTGACACGGCCGGATTGGTACCACTGCCTTACTTATTCCTGCCGCCATAACGTCCAATGCTTGCCGTTGACGTGTTTTGGTTCGGAGGGTAAGGAAACTTACTTTTGCTCGTGGACTAACATCGTGGCCTTTGGTTGGCAACTCACTATTACTAGGTAGTAGAGTTTCGCAGCGACTCGCCCGCATTGGTACCACCGCCTTACCTATTTCTACCCCATAACGATCCGATTATGACGTGTTCCGGTTTGGAGGGTAAGGTAGTCGGTAAACTTACTTTTGCTTGAGGCCTAACATCCCGCCTTCAGGTTGGCAACGCACCATTACCAGGTTTGGTGTCTTTAGGCGGCGTGAATTTTTTACCATCAAGAAATCCGCCTGCTTGTTTGGCTTCCATTATCATAAAAAAATTAAAAAAAAACGCAAATCACTTCGAACCTCGACAGAAGCAGGCATTTGTGTGATGAAAATTTAGATGTCTGTTCTGATTGACTGTTGAATGATTTCCGAGTCTGGGTGCTTATTAAATTTATTCTGGTATATATTAAAGTATTTCTATGTATTATAATTGCTGACTAGCACCCGTAACACAAGCATAAAAATAATGTATATTGCATGTCCATTCGTATATACAACCAAATTCCTGATAGTCTGAAATCACTTCCAGTAAAAAGATTT
>NJDC01005150.1:267233-297631 GCA_002245475.1 Calephelis virginiensis
TTTTGTTTTTTCGTTTAATAACACTATATTCCAATAATATTTTTATAATACTAGCATTTGATAATACGTAGCTAGCCTAAAAACGATTTATTTAATATAAGTTAACCTTCAAATTAAAAGGTGACGAGCAGTAGTGAGCACTAGCAAAAGAACGAAATAAACTGAGAAAATAGTAAAAACATGCAACCAAAATCCAATCGCCTCTGTGGGCTAGCAGTCCGGTGTCGGACTTGACTTCTTGAGTTCCCGGGTTTAATCCCCGGGTCGGGCAACAAAAAAAATATAAAATGTATATTTTCCATTTTCTTATAAAAATAACGTTGTCTGGAATTTGATATGTGCCCGTTATTGGATAGGTTGGCCACCTATCACAGTGTGGGACTTAGTGTCTTCGGCTAGTCGTAGGTGGTCTGGTTACACCTCTGCCTACCCTTTCGAGGATATGGACGAGAAGAAAATCTTACTTCGAAGAAAATCCAAAAAAATCTAATCAAAGTCACTTACCATTGAGGCTTGCTAACAAACTTAACCAATATAATAAAAACTTTTTACGTAATTAGAGTGAAGATTTACAATGTTTCGGCAAACGTTTAAACTTTTCTCATTATAAGGCTGTTAAAGCAGATACGTTAAAGCAGATACGGAAAGGTAGAATACGGAAAAAAGAAAACAGGGCGAAGGAATGTAATTAGAAGAAGTTGAGTTGTACGTTGGATTGCTTTTTAGGGTTCGATTGATAGGATTTTAAAAAGCAATATCATAAGCAGAATCTATATTTTAATACGTGATGCCAAAACATTGGACCACTTTTTTACGAGACTTGCGCGGACGGAGGAGTATGAAATTTGGCACACTTATAATGTATGTGCAGTAGAAGTGCAGAACGCTAATGTTTTTCAATGATAATGCTTATAAAGTATATTAAATCAATAAATAAAACATTACCCACACTACCATGCATTTGACACACACAAACAAATACGTTGATGATAACGATAAAAGATCACAAATGGCGCACCATACAGTTTGGAAACAAAGTAGTTGGTCTTGAGAAATGAAGATGGCGTTTTTATCAACAAGATAATAAAAATTATTATGGTCGAATTTCGACAAACGCGTGACCATTAGGTTAAATAAATACATTATGTAGGTACACTTAAATAGTGCGGACGCAGGAGCATTACTCCTGCATCCGCGCAATTTTCGTAAAAAGGGATCCAAAGTTTTGGCATCACGTATTAATATATAGATAAATGTATATTTTTTTAGTTTTGCTGCGCCAAAATTATACGATATCATATCCAAAGGCACATATTTATTCAATACGTATTATGTTGAAGAGCATGTTGTTAATTAGTCTGTGGATTTTGCTAATGAAATTGATTACATTATGAACTTCGCCTAGGAGAATGCTCCTGAATTAATGAACCGATCTTAATAGCTTAGAAAAGCGTCGTAACACTCTTAACGAACTTATCTATTAGTTTCATATTTGTGAGAATTGTGAGGTTTTTTTTGTGAGTATTCGGGACTAAAATATCTAAATAATAAGATCTATATATTGCTACAAATATTTAAGAAAGGAGGAGTTGAACTTAGCTATTTGCATGAAGCTCGAAACTCTGCTAGTCGCGTTAGTACAGTTTATTTATTATATTAGAAGGCAAACAAGCAAACGGATTTTCTGATGGTAAGAAATTTACGCTGTATAGAGACTACAAAGGTGGTAACGGTGCGTTGACAAACTGAGGCCGGGATGATAGACCTCAAGCAAAAGTAAGTAAGCTACAATACTCTCCAAACCGGAACTAGTCAACGGCAAGTGCTGCCGTTGCGGCGGCAGGAATAGATGCCTATCCAGGCGAGTCGCTACAGAACTCTACCACCTAGTCAAATGTCACGATGTTAGTGACGGTAAGCCTATTACGCCTTTCGGTAACGGTAAGCCTTTAGCAAGTTGCCTGGCAGGAAGGCAGATGGTCGATTCTGCAATTGAGGTTTAGTTTATATGTTGTTTTTGCCATCCTTTGCCCTTGGCAATGCCAATAGTAGTAAGTAAAAGTACGTACAGAATACTAATTTTCTATAGAAAATATATTTTTTTATATGTTTTATTATAGAAAGATAACTACAATTTTAACTGGAATCACAACAACGCACGTGCACACAACATTCATTCAAGCAACAATTAAACGTAATAAGTCAGATGTTGCATTGAGCTCCGTAGGAATATAATTAGCAACGAGTCTTTACCAATGGTTGTAAACTTGGGTTCAAGCAATAAGTAATTTAAAAAAGTATTTATTTATTGTATGATTATATATCTTTTGATTGTATTTAATGACAATATATAAAAAACAAACCTGATCCAAAGAAAATAATAAAGACATTTCCGGTTCTGGTGGATTATTATGTATGTCGAAGAGATAAATTACACACATACGGGAGCCGAACGGGAACCACGGGACTAGTAGGCCGAGAGCTCACAACTTGAGGGTAGTTAGTGAACAATTCAGAAATATCAAAACAAAGCCGTAACACCTGATCTAGTCGTACAACCACATCGAAAACCTCATAATAATAAGCAATAGAGTACTCATTACACTGTTTACAAACATAACCAGAATCACGCACAAACAACTATAGCGTACACCTATTTGTTACTAAACAAACCATCAAACATTGGAGTAAGTCTGCTACTATGACAACACTACGTAAACACGTCACGGTGTTCGTGCTTACGCAAACGCTAAACCTCCGATGGGGAAAGAAGGGCTCCACCCCGCCCCTCTTAACGTGAGTGCCGACCGAAAAATGCACCCCCTAGACGACCCACATCCTTTGCCCCAAGTTCCCAATTAAATTAGCAATTGCGACTTAGAAGTGTCTCTTTGTCAACCTATGACAGGGAAAGACTATTACCAGTGGCGACTTCCGTACTAGACAGTAGTCCAAACACTGAGAGACGTGCACAAAGCATGTCTGCCGCAATATGGCGGCGCTAGGGTTTATATACACGTGGCAACGATGAACGGACCAATAAGAAATCAGTTTCTTGCTAATGCGCCACCTGTTGTGCTAAACAGACAACTTGATCCATGACTTCCCGACAAACGGACCAATATGAAACAAGTTTATCGTAGACGAAAATTGGGCCCACGACCTTGGGCTTACCACAGGTCTTATGCTACAATGCTCTATCAATTGAATAACAATATTTAAGTGCAAATGTTCAAACTTTCAATTCTTTTAAGGTCGATTTTTCTCGCTTTTTACGGGAAAAGTTAGCGAACAAACACACGAGTCTCTTATTGGTAAGAGTCAACCGTGGTAGACACTATAGATATTATAGGTGCGTCACTGTTCTATGGCCGAGATGTTAGCGCCTCAGTGGCTTAGTGGTGCGGCGTTGGACTTCTTGAGGTCCCGGGTTCGATCCCAGGGTTGGGCTACAAAAAAATTTAGAAAACATATTTTTAATTTTCCAATAAAAATAACGTTGCCCTAGATTGAATATGTGCCTAGTTGGCTATAGGCTTGCCACCTGTCACATTATGGGACTTAGTGACTTACGCTAGTCGTGGCTGCCCCTCCCTACTTCTTCGTGGATACGGGCTTCAAGATAATAAAAAAAACCAGTTTTATAATTTAAGATAAAAAATACATTTGATTATGCGGGGATATGGGCATGAAGATACTTAAGGCCCCATACTTAGTCAGCCAGAAGAGCCAATCAGCGCACTCCACCGTTCCATGATTACTATGAAATATTGCGCTCTAAAGTAAATGTCTTAAGCGCCAAATCGCTATTTTTGACACTATAAAAGTAATTTGAAAAAAAATATAAGAACTGAAACAGTTATCTTTTAGGTATAATACTTATCTATGTTTATGTAAAATCTGGTGTCGATATTTTCATAATTGAAGTAGACAGTTGGGTTTTGGTTTCAAAAAAGGGTTAACTTTTTGATTTTTTTCTATCAAGCAAAGTGAAATGAATCGTGTTTTGGAAACACTAATCTTATAAAGCATATTAATGTTAATCTTGTGTATTTTTGTCGCCAAGATCCATAATTGCTTTGTATGAAAAAAAACAGTATATTGCTGACGTAGTTTAGCATACATGGCCCCTTAACTTATCTAAGCACGCATTTTTTAACACTTTAATTTAAAATTAAACTCGCTTTACCTATAGTTAAAATCACAAAATAGATATTTTGAACTTGCTATCGTTGTCATATTTTATAAGATTTTTGCAATAACATATATCGTATTGTTATATAAGAATATTCAAAAGCTCTGTAAAAACTTTTTTAGCGAGTGGAAAACTTAATACAGAACCTTCCAAAGGGTATAAAGATGCATGCTTAGCATTTTTAATTCTTGTTTCCTGAAATTGGAGCAGTTTAATATTCTTATTTCGCTTTGTTTAGGTTTATCTCGTTAGGAGACATTTAATTAACTTTTTCCGTGATATGCCTAATTATTATTAGGTATACTAATACAAACTTAATGTAATAATTATATAAACTTGCCCTAACAATAATTAATTATTAGGGCAAGTTTCACAAGTATTTGTCGTTAAGTTTCCTGTAATATAGACCACCTTATTGGCCTAGGGTGAGCGTACGCTAACTCCACTAAACAAACGCGACGTTAAGATTCGATTTCGGAGGAGGTCAGCTAGGGTTGCAAACCGTCCAGCTGTGCAGGACGTCCCGTTTATTAGACCCCTAACGATACGCGCAAGGCTTCCGCTTTACGAAGTTAGGTACGCACGCCTAAAGAATTTTTCTTATTCATTATCATTATCATCATCAGCCGGAGGACGTCCACTGCTGGACATAGGCCTCCCCCAAATAGCGCCACAAGTCACGGTAACTAGCCGCTTGTAAGCAGCGTCTCCCCGCCAGATCATCATTCCACCGAGTGGGAGGTCGTCCAACACTATGTCCTCCGGTGTGGGGCCGCCACTCGAGAACCTTTCTTCACCAGCGAGTGTTGGTTCTGCGAGCAATGTGGCCTGCCCGTTGCCACTTCAGCTCGATGACTCTCTGGACGATGTCGGTTACTCTCTTTCTCTTGCGGTATTACGGGTAATATCTCGCAGAGAAAAACCGAGCATAGCTCTCTATATCACTCTAAGCGACTCTAAGCTTATTTAAAAGGCCCATTTTTGATTAAAATAATAAAACTCCTTCAACGTTTCAAATCCTAACAAAAATACTACAACTGTCTTATAAATAAATATTTACCAACGTAGGAGTAACATATGATATTATAGTCTGTGTCATATTGTAATAAAGACTATATTATAATAATATAATACCAGGTTGAAACTTGGTAAACTTTACTCCGTCTTTATTAATAAGACGGAGTAAAGTTTAATTGCAGTACTTTCTAAAGCTATTTTTAGTAAATACTAATATTTTTTAATTTTAATGTACGCATAATGGAAAAATCACAACAAAACTAGTTGTAGAGATCCCGCTTTATTCTCCTAATCCCGCTTTTAAATAATTATTTTTCGTAAATTCACATACTTGTGTTGGCAAGCCGAGGGGCATGAGCTCGTGTAGTGAACAATGATGCATGTATTTCCGAATCTTCCATATATGTATTTATTGGTCTCTTTGACGAAAATAATTATCACAAAAGTATTGAACTTGCTTAATTTGGAGTTTGATACATTTTTAAAATTGACTAGAAATATTTGTTTGTTTGATTATATACCCGCCTCGTTGGTCGAGGTCGAGCTACGGTAAACACCTAACTGCGCAGACTAACCACAAGGCTCGGGTTCGATTCCCGACGGCCTCCTGTGATGAACATTTAAATATATGCATTTCCGAGTCTGGGTGTTTATTAAATTTGTTCTTGTATCCAATGATTTATTTCTATGTATGTATTAGAATCACAGACGCTTCTTCTATAGGACTTGCATACCTACATGTATCGGTGAAAACCTTTTACACTAAAAATTGTAAAAGTGAATACCGCAGGGATCTAAAATATAGATAATAGTCTAAATAAATAGTATGTTATATAAAAAAGTAATAAAATTTAGAATAGTTCAACATTTTTATTCCAAAATCAAATTATTTGAGACACGATATCTCGAATATGTGAATAAATACCAATTTAGTAAAAATCAACAATTTTTCATTCATTTTGGATATTCATACAGACTGAATACCGAAACTCCAAAATTATGTAGGTCTCCGGGTATGCTGATATTATTTTCATATGCTTTTGCCGTATTCATTAGTATTCTGTCGGCAAAATATATTCATGTCGCTTTAAAATGGACGTGGCCGAATCAAAATATCGGTTTTTGTGATTTGCTGTTTAGTATAGGTCATTTTTTTATGATATTGGAAAGCAAACAAGCAGACGGATTTCCTGATGGTAAGAAAGTCACGTCGCCTAGAGACACCAAAGGTGGTAATAGTGGTAACGGCAAGCATTGCCGTTACGGCGACTAGAATAGGAAAGACGGTGGTACCAACGAAACTCTACCACCTAGTATAGTCATGAAGCTATATTACTATTGCAGGTTATACACTTGTAACAGAGACCAATAGGATTACTGTTGAAGTTCGATTGATATCTTACTGGAAATTGGCATCGATTGTCAATTTAGGTTTTCTTAAAAACAATACTGGCGGATTATTCAAATTAA
This sequence comes from Calephelis virginiensis, assembly GCA_002245475.1. Classification (NCBI taxonomy): domain Eukaryota; kingdom Metazoa; phylum Arthropoda; class Insecta; order Lepidoptera; family Riodinidae; genus Calephelis; species Calephelis virginiensis. The sequence goes on from NJDC01005150.1 coordinate 273,916, forward strand.
GTTAATACTAAAAAAAGTATCTTCACGCCCATATCCCTGAAGGGGTAGGCACACACAGTATTACAATCATAGATCCTGATCAAAGGCATTCTAACCCTGATAAATACAAAATCTTAACTTTTATTTTTTAAACAAAAAACAAAGAAAAAGTGTCTTCACGCCCATATCCCCGATAAGGTAGGCAGAGGCACAATCAGGGCACTCACGACTAGCCGAAGACACTAAGTCTCACAATGTGATAGGTGGCAAGCCTATCGCCAATCGGGCACATATCCAATCCCGGGCATTGTTATTATTATAAGAAAATTGAAAATATACATTTTCTAACTTTTTTTGTTGTCCGACCAGGGGATCGAACCAGAGGCCTCAAGAAGTCAAGTCCAACGCCGGACCGCTAGACGATACAATTAATTATTTTATAAATTTAATTGTAACTAAGTGTTATTAATGCGCTAGTACTGTGTTCAAAAGTAACTTAAATGACTTATACGATTCCAATTTCAAATTTGCATACCATCGAGATTCAAGAGTAATGATGTCAACTACTGATGTCATTTCCAAATATTGCTAACTCACTCGACTAGTGTACTACTGACCTCTATTTCGTTTTGGATTTTTTAATTTACATCACAAAACTCTTAGAAAGAGAGGTCAGAACAGGACAAAATAATGAGATCATTATTTTTTGCGCAAGTTTTTGTTTTGTTTTTAATTTCGCTAGCCTGAAGGAAATCTCAAAATTATCTACCAAACAAACTGAAGAACTTATATTGCTTGAATTCTGTTGTTTTTAGTTCTTGGCGTTAGCGTTAGCATCTGCCATTAGGCAAGTTTTAGTTACTTCGAATTTCGGAGTTATTTGATTTAGCAAAATTAAGGTTACATTATTCAAAATCAGTCATTGGTCGTTTAAGAAAGTCATGTCAAAGTCTTCAGTGAAGCAGTGGCCTTCTTATTTAAGTTCATTCAGTATAATTTTTTGGCAACACTAAATACAAATTTCTTCGTGAACACTTCACTTGTACAATTTAACTGAACAAAATTGTACTAAATGCCACAGAATTAACTAATTTTACTCAATATATACGCGAATTTCAATTGTTACGAAAAAACTGCGTCCATTTTTTTGTGTTGATAGCGCCAAAAACTAGATTCTGTTCTGTTCTGTTGTTGCCAATTCTGTCACAGAAATATTTTTTAAAATGTAAAAAAACATTCATATCATACATTTTAGTAAAGTAAAATCACCTTTGACATATGAAATATAGTTTTTACTCAAAGGAAGGAAACAAAGGTTATGAATTTTTTACTGGGTACGCTGCACTCTTAAATAGAAGTAACAATTTCGGGCGTCCTATTATATTCGTTGCTTTGTAACATGTTACAGAAAGTCTCGAGGTTTTTTGCACTTTTAAATTTCAGTAGTTTATGAAACAGTTTCATGAAACTGACAATATTGTAGCTACAGTTTTTGTCAATAATGTCAAATGAAGATAACATAAGTATAAAGTAAGGTATTTTTCTATTATGTCTCCGGCGGAGACAGACTGCCATTCTATTTCGCGAGTGCTTATATTTGGATCTCCTGTGTCATAATTTTTATCTTTATCATTTTCTAAGAACACTAAAGATATTAACGTCTACTAGGTCGAACGCTCTGAATTAATAAAATAAGCGGGCGAGTTCAGGCGCCATCGAGAAAAAAGATGGTCGGTTTGCATTATTATTTAATTTCGTGTTTATATTGAGTGAAATTAGTCAATTTTTGTGGCATTTTGTACAATTTTGTTCAGTGAAAGTGCACAAATTAAATAATCAAGAAGAAATTAGCTTGTCCTACTTCCTCGTTGCCGCCAAATCTCACTATATGAGTTTGAGTAATGTGGCCACAGCTTTACCCAAGACCTTACATCATTGACGACTTATGACAATATAATTGAATCCCGATTTTGGTAAATTTGATGCAAATTTTTAATTGACTAATGCCAAATTCTAAAACCTAAAGAGAGAAAGAAAAAATAAGCGGGCCATTAAATTATAGGTTTTCAGTTTTACTAATAATGGTTTTACTAGTCATCGAATTATCTGACGGATATCCTAGCGTGTGAACACTATACACTACACACTTGTGAACCATAATTAAAATGTGATTCAGATCTGTGGTAAAACATTATCATGTAAACAGCATCTTAGCATAAGTACTCACGGAGCGGTTTTCACCCGCGCCCACCGGTTCTATAGAATGTAGATTTATACTATCCAAAAAATAAGAGCACACGTCACGACACGTTTTACACCCGCAGCACCCGCTGTTGTTTGCGGTTCCCGCGGCAGCGGTCGCCCGCCCGTAGATCGTACAAGTGTTGATTTCAACCGCGTCGGCTATGTGACCGCACAAATTAGCGGTCTCATGAGTTTTGGAAATAAAACTGCAGTTCTGCGACCGCTGCGGGCGCGAGTAAACACCGCTCCGTGAGTTCTCAGCCTTAGAATACATACTGTTTACTGATAAATATTATTAAGTGTGAACAATGCAAATGTATTGTAAATGGAAAGTAGACTATTATATCGCTACGAACCTTCTCATTAAAAAAATGTGTGTCTTAAAATTGATATGTACTTAAGTGAAAAGCTTTAATGTTTAGCAAAACGTGTTTAAAAAAATTAAAAATTAACTTTTCGTATGTAACAAGATTAGAAGGTCTTTGATCAGGATCTATGATTGTGGTACTAGAAAAAAATTGAACTCCAAAAATAAGAAGGAGGTTTGTAATTCTTCTGTTTGTTTGAATAGCCGATCTGGCGAACATTGTATCGCTTAACAAGTAATAGTATTTAAGAAAGAAAATTACAGTATTGTTTTTTTCTATTCTCTGCAAATATTTCCGGTTTTCTAAAAAAAGTGAAAAATGACTTTGTTTTGTATTCCGGTTAGCTAAAACTCACTTTGTTTTGTTGGTCGTATGTGAAGAAGCGTTATCATGATGTAGGAGAATACGATTTTTTGGTCGTCTTTTGCGAACTTTTTTTAACACCCTGGGTAAACAAATGGTAGAATTCAACTCGGCATTAACACTCTTTTGATCTTCAAGTGGTATTGTACAGACGGGACCCGTAGCTGAGAAAAAAACGCGGTCATTTTTTTACTAACGTTTCTCGCCTCCAAAAAGCAAGACGAGCGGCACAGTCTTGCGGAGAAAGAGAACTTTTAAAATTATAAAAAATCATCGCTCTAAAATGAGTGATAAAAAAACAATGAATGACAAATTATTTCCCGCTAATTGTTTTTTTTTATTGCTAAGAAGGTTGTAATGTTTTTAAAATATAACATTCGACATGCAAATAGTTCCGATTAGCTAGAAGCACAAAACGTTTCATGTACTAACTCGAAAGCACTAAACGTGTTTTGTCTCTTTCTATTACTGTCGTTGCAATAAGATTGCGATAACTTATAATTAGTTATGTGGTAAGGTAACAAAATTTGTACACTCAGTGTGTCCTTTGTTTCTAGATTTGTTTTTTTTTCTTTATGATACTGGAAGGCAAACAAACAGATAGATTTTCTGATGATAAGAAATTCGTGCAATCTAGAGACACCAAAGATGGTAATGGTGCATTGACAACCTGAAGCTGAATGTTAGGCCTCCAGCAAAAGTAAGTTTACCGGCTACCTTACCCTCCGAACCGGAACACGTCAACGACAAGTTATGGCGGCAGGAATAGATAAAGCGGTGTTAACAATCCGGCAGAGTCGCTGCGAAACTCTACCACCTAGTCAGAAGTCACGGTGTTAGTGACGGTAAGCCTATGTTCGCCTCTTACAAGTTGCCTGGCAGGAAATCAGATGGTCTTTTCTGCTAAGGAGAACAGCCCAACACAAGAAAAAGAAAGATGCCAGTTTGGCTGTCAATATCAATAAAATAGGTATCAGAGTGTCTATTCAGTAAAACTTGCTCAGTTTCTAAATAATTCAATGACTTGCGGCACAAAAATAAAGCTTCTCCGTTGAACAATGACGTATGATGTTCCCGTATTTCTGTATGCAGACAATAACTTTTTCAGCAATAAAACTTCAGACGAATATCGTCAATAAATTTTATTACTGTTGTATCATAAAATGACAATTTTTATACGATTTTAAGAACAGAAATTCTGTTTTATGATTTATTTGGTGATGTACATTTAAGTTATAAAATATATATACAATATAGGAATTCTAATTTGTTTTTTTATAATACGTATTTTTGTAATGAAGGAAAGCTTATACAGTTTTAGGTATAACTTATAATTTATTGTTCTATTAGGTATATAATTTTGACAGCATCATCAAGGCTAAAACCTGAAGCTCGTCAAATAAAATTTATTATTGTTGTATCATAAAACTACAATTTTACACGATTTTAAGGACAGCAATTTCGTTTTATGTTTTACTTGGTGATGTAATATTATACTAACAACAGTTCCACAATTTAAGTTGTAAAATATGTCATACGCCTCTGTAGTCTAGCGGTCCGGTGTCGGACTAGACTTCTTGAGGTCCTTTTATTAGTAAACATGTGTTTCCAATTCTCTAATAAAAATAACGTTACTAGCGATTGAATATGTGGCAGGTAGGCGATAGGCTATCACATAGTGGGATTTTAGTGTCTTCGGCTAGTCATGGCTCTGCCTACCACTTCAGGAATATGGGCGTGAAGATACTTTTTATGTGATACGTAAAACAGTATATGTGCATTTTATTTTAAAAATATGAATGTTTGAAAGGTTCACACCAAGCGTCGCGGTCGCCAAATGTATCGCATCATTTAAATTATTAAAATTTAGATTTTATAATGCGACACACACACTGCGACACAATGTAGTCCGTCTTCCTCCACAGTCGTTTGAGCCTTTCTACGACAACATCGAAGAACCTACCGCTCGGTCAGCGATCCTGTGATTAAGGGGCCATGTATGCTGAAATACGTCAGCAATATACTGATTTTTTCACACAAAGCAATTATGGATCTTGGCGACAAAAATACACAAGATTAACATTAATATGCTTTATAAGACTAGTGTTTCCAAAACACGATTCATTTCACTATGCTCGATAGAAAAAAAACAAAAAGTTAACCCTTTTTTGAAAGCAAAACCCATATGTCTACTTCAATTATGAAAATATCGACACCAGATTAAACATAAACATAGATAAGTATTATACCTAAAAGACAACTGTTTCAGTTTTTACATTTTTTTTTCAAATTACTTTTTTAGTGTCAAAAATAGTGATTTGGCGCTTAAGACATTTACTTTAGAGCGCAATATTTCACAGTAATCATGGAACGGGGGAGTGCGCTGATTGGCTCTTCTGGCTGACTAAGTATGGGGCCTTAATGAGCGAGAGAAATTGAGACCCAGAAATCATCATTCTTAAGTTTCCTAAAATCTCTGAAGGTCAATTCTCTCAACAATTCGCCCTGCACGAAAAACACTTCAGTTTTTGTTGGTCCAAAAGTTGAATGGTAGAGAAGGTGTGGTATTCCCCAAAAGGCATTAAGTTCAGGTTTTGTACAAACTAATTTTCTTTGATTTAGCACAAAAACAAATAGATAATTCAAAACTATGAACCTTTAGATGACCTGACATAGTAAATACAAGCACTTTCGCACGGAGCCTAGCTTGCTGTTCTGTAGGATTTCATTGTTATAATTGAGGTGATTCAAAAAAACTGTCTGGACAACAAATGCGGATGATCATCTGTGCCCCACGTACATGAAGACAAAAGAAGACAGTGAAAATAAGGATGTTTTCTTATTCGTTTTACATTTCCATATTCTCCTCGTCAAAGCAATATAAGGCGCGCTCATCAATAAATTTCATGTGCAGGATCTAGCTTGAAATAAAGTAACATGCTGAAATATGCGATACAAACACTTTTTATAGACAAGTCACACAAATTAAATCTAACCTTAAAGTAAACAAATTATATGCTTGTGTTAAGTGTGCTAATTACCGATTCTAATACATAAAAATACTTTAGTAGACACCAGAGTAAATTTAATAAACACCCAGACCGGGAAATGCAGGCATCTAAACGTTCATCATACTAATGCCTCCCCCCGTTGGGAATTGAACCCGAGCCTCGCGGTTGGTCGGTCGAGTTTGGGCGCGTACGCTAGCCCTTCGGCCAAAAAGACGATCAACTAGATGACCAGGACTATGTACAATCTCCTTTTTGGCTTTTTGTATCATTGCCCACTACACATTACCAAAGATGTCCAAGAAGATCAATTGCTCATAATACAACCCTACTTTGTTTCGGTTAACATATAATATCTTTTTTCCTGTCTACTCATCCAAATCGATACCACATCTATCATTAGATAAAACTTCAGTGCTTGCCTTTATATTTCGTTGTGTGGGATAGGCTATTTATTTAAATGGGTCGGATTATTATATTAAGGTTATCAAAACACCATAAATACGTTACTCCTTCATTAATGCAGATTTTATTGTCCCTGCAGTAAGCATTACAAATATCTGACCCCCTTACTATATTTTCAAGTTACCTACTTTAAGGGGTTCAGATACTTTGCTTACTGTACAAAGTGTGAAGCTTTTCATACAGATCTACTCGGTTCTAAAGAGCAACGCGGCACAAGTCATTACTTTTTCAATTAGCCCTGTATACCAACAGTTTTAATTTACAAATATATAAGCAATATCAAACAAAGAAATAGACGAAGAACGGGATATTTTAAAGGACATAAAAAGTGTTCCATTTATGTCGTAGCTTTTATGGACTTACCGAGAAGAAAATTATTGTCCTGAAGCAGCCATTTATGGAACTGGCCGTAGAGTTAAAAGCCACTGCATGTCCTACAGTCACTTACAATGTATCTGTAAGCAGTTGCTGTGGTCGATTGCAGAGTATAGTGGGAGTGCAATTGCTAAACTTTGCGCTTGGTACATTTTGTTGATTAAAGCGTTTTTCCATTCACCTTTGGAATTATTTAAATCTTATATTTAAAACACGTTTAATACACTAACAAATCTTAGAGCAGCTTACAGAAGCAACATCCGAATTACTACTCGAATTTTTTTATTGATTTTGATGATATTTATATATCTTTGTCTCAAGATATTTTAATTTTAGCACTTGCCCTGTGCTTGCGCCAAATTTCTACAAATTTTAAAGAAACTTCAGACACAAGGGTACAGTCATAGTCAGAGTCATATTCGAGCAGGTTTAAATACTGCATGAGGTGAGTTTTGTCTTTCATTACAATTAGTAGTTTACTTAAGTGTATATTTGTTACTTAAGCGTAAGTAGCTAGGTTTTCTGATGGTGCAGTCATTTTTAAAACGAATTCTATAGATCATGAGTTCATAGACCAAACAAATTTAACAGACAGGTTTAAAGATTAAATATTTTATTTACTATAGACGTTTTAAAATAATATATGGTACACAATTATGTCCACTTCCAAAAACCTTGTAAAGATTTATTCGGATATGACCACTTCACTACTTACAATATCATGGACAAAGCGTCCACGAACAATAACTAAGTTTCCAATCAAACCAAACAACTAAGAAGTATCAAAACAAAGCTATAACAAATGATACAGTTGATCCTTACATCCGTATCGAACTACTCTCGCACAAACAAATAGCGTACGCCTATTCGATGTTAAACAAACCATCGTGAGCATAGGAACAAGCATTCTAGCCTTCATCTATGATAACCTAACCCCTCCCCCCGGAAAGTAGCCGTAGGGGGCTCAACTCACATCTCATTGTGAGTGCCGATCAATCACAGATCAGATCAGAATCAGAAATTTTCATCAATAAGAATTACGATCCAGAAGTGTATTTTTGTCATCCTATGACAGGGAGTGGCAAGTGCCAGTGACAACCTCCACACCAGACAGCGATCCGAATACTGTGAGCTGTATACAAGGTATGTCTTAAGAAATAAAGTTATTTAGAATTACATAGCCCTATTAGCGATAAATGAATCGATAAATAAACACCTGCGAGTGCACCTATTCTTTTCTTGTAGCAACGTTGTGCAAACTGATAAGACAGATGTTATTTGTGCACCTGTTACGCCAGCTGCTATGCCAATAATATAATGACCACCGTACCTCCGTACCGTAGATGACCTTCTGACATACAATTACTAATATGTAAGTTAAGTGCATCATTCGTTACAATAAAAATACATCAAAATAGAAACAGATTACTAAAACCTAAAACAGACAGAGAAAGGCCATTAATTAGCTCAAGCTCCTAAGAATCTCCTCTGTGGTGTAGCGGTCCGGCGTTGGACTTGACTTCTTGAGGTCTTCATTTCAACGTTACTCGTGATTGAACATGTGCCCGGTTGGCGATAGGTTTGCCACCTATCTCTTTATGGAACTTAGTGTCTTCGGATAGTCGTGGATGTCCTGGTTGTACCTCTGCCTAATTCTTCGGGGATATGGGCGTGAAGATACTCCTACGAAATGCTTATTGTGTGTGGTTAATGTAGCTTTGCAAGCTAAAAGAAGAGTAAATGTGATCGAATAACAAATTATATACAATAGCGACAAAAAGAGAAGTACAGATACATTTATGCCTGTGTTCTGCACAATGCTGCTCTTCAATGAATTCAACTGTAATTATTATGCACTTGATCAGTGATGTCATACGGTAATGTCCGGACCAAATATCGTTTTAGGGTTTTTAGAACACTTGTAAGTAAATAGGTAAATAGACTCCAGAAGCATGTTCAAGGCTTATGACCGCACTCAAAGATGACAATTAACGTTAAGTAATCTATCATTAAGTCACAATTTCGTATAAACATTGTTAAACTAATGACTGATTAACAGATAATTGACGTCCCTGACTACGGCCGTATAATAATAAATATTTGATCGCTCTCTTCTGTAATTTATGCCAAACTGAAAAACTAGAAGGCGTTTGCATCGTAAAGTGAGCGCTTTATGGGCACTGAAAGAGTTTAGACCGTCCCATCTCCTTTGAACTGGATTGTAGCGCAGTGTCGAGCTCATTACAGCGCCACATGCACACGTATTACAAGTTCAAATTAATTTTATACTGGAACTAACAAACCGCTATTTGTACAACCTATTGTTCACAATTTAATTGGTTTTCTTGCTTCAGTGCATAACTTAAAACGAAGGATGCCCTATCAGTATCTAGATGACGTAATCTAAAATCAATAAGAGCTTTTTTTGCAACTAGATATCCCGGCAACTTGGTATCGCTCAGCCAATGACGTTTCAATTTTTTCATCCCATTTTTTTCAAACGTTTTAATAAATACTATGTTTTAGGGGCGGGACGAATTCAACGAATAAATAAATACGTAAAATATCCCTGGTCATATTTCACAAATTGAATCTAACCCCAAAGTTAGCAAATTGATATGCTTGTGTTATGAATCTCAGTCACCATATCGAATACATAGAAATACTTATTTAAGTATCTATTTAGATACTTTAACATCAAGACCTGGAAATAATGACATTTTAAATGTTCATCACACAAACGCCTTCCCCTGTCGGTAATCGAACTCGAGCCTCGCGGTTCGTCGGTCAAATTAGGCGTGAACCTTAGCCCCTGTACCAACGAGGCCGCCAATCACAATGTTTTCCATAAAATAAAATATCAATTTCATCTAATGGAAATGGAAAATATACGTTCTTTAGTTAGAAATATTGTACTTGATTCAGACGATATACGACTTTGTTTTAAATAATTGTATAAAATTTAATAAATTCATCTATCTTCAAAGTAAACAAGTTATAAATTTGTTTTTTTTTTATGGACGTATGTTACAACGACACACACGTAATTCACTAAAATGCCAAAGTTATATAAACAGACTCAGAAACATAAAATTTAACTTCGAATTAAAAAAATGTCCTATGTTTTTTTTTAAATGATGACCTAATTTGTCATATTATGGTAGTACGAAATTATTACATTTCACATGCCTCTTTTCTTAATATCGTCAATTATACCTATTGATTGTACTTAGTGGTGGTTATCGTGTTACGTATACTTTCTGAACGCAATTATTTAATGAAGGAAAATAATAAACTTAGTCCAGCTAATTATTGTACAGTAGCCTCACGCCTATATCCCCGAAGAACTAAACCGAGGCACAGCCACCTGAACGACTAACTACACTTATTACACTAACTACACCAAACTACATTAAGTACTGTCCTGTGATAGGTGGCAACTAGGTACCAATCCCAAGCAACGTTATTTTTATTAAAAAATTTAAAATAAACAAAAATTGTGACACTTAAAACGAAATGGCGACCGAAAGCAGTTTGGCAATAACGAGGATTCAGAAACCATTTATTCAAAAGAAATCCAACGAGATTTACAGTTTCCTAATAGCGAAAAAACAATAAAACAACACACAATAAACTCAACTGGAATAGCGCAAGGAATAGGGAGATCTTGTTACGCATTAGTGAAATTTATTCTGCAATGGTATTGGACAATGTTGGAATAGGGAATTTCAATAAAGGTCGCGGTTAATACAGGCTTATGGCGTAGGGCTGCCATCAAAAATAAATCAGACAAATATCGTTTCTCATATTCGAGTTTCAATAAAATCTGTTTGCGAAAACTCTCAATTATGAGTTGCTACTAGTTAACAAATAGACAATTTGTTAGTAACCTATCTCTTTGCAAATTAAAAAGATTTTACCTTACCAGATTTCCTTGTGGTGTTAATTGTAGGCCTAGTATACAATGTAATTTTGCGAAACTTGATTAACCGTAATGTTCTGCACATTACTATATATATTCGAGAAATTATATTTTTTTGTTCTTTTAATTTTTTTTTAAATTTTGATTACCTATATAATATGGTTCCTTTTTTAATAATGTATTTTTGTAATTGGTCTAGATGTAGAGAGACGTAGATGTAGAAGTATACCTACTTACCTACCCCACCTGTTCGGTAAAAATAAAAATATTAGCATTTGTAACAGAAAAACCTAATAAAAGTTTAAAGATTCATATCAGATATTAGTCATGTTTTTGAAAGTTTTTTTTGTTAATTGCTCGGTAAGTTTGAAACTAGGGATTTCAGGTACATATTTTATTTGCATATTTTACTAAAGTTCATGATTTTTTTTTCAGTTTTTAAACATACAAATAATTATCTCAAGTATCCATATACTTCGGCTGATTAAGTTTCAAAAATTACGAGTACATTGTTTATCACGATATACTTACATTAAAATAAATAAGTTACATTGTAGACTTATACACGTGTTTTTAAATCTTGGCCATTAGATAGTAACATAATATTAGTTCTTTGGATGGTGACGGTTGATTTTGACTACAAACAGGTGCTGTTCCTTGTCCTACTCTAAAAAAGGAGGAGGTTCTCATTTCGACTGCATATTTTTTGTATGTTTGTTGCGCGATTACCCCGTCAATAGCCACCCGAATTTGATGGTCATTTTTTAGAAAGGTACTCGTAGGTTATAGGTGATCCCATAATAGTTTTACCATGATCAGAATAGTGTTTTTAAGGCAATAAGCGATGAGGTCATCAAAATAATTAAAAAAATATACATTAGTAAGTGTAACTCAAAAACTACTATGTAATAGGATATTGATGAAATTTACGTGGAATCATTTTTTATGATATTGGAAGGCAAATAAGCAGACGGATTTCGTGAAGGTAAGAAATTCACGCCGCCTATAGACACCAAAGGTGGTAATGGTGCCTTGCCAACCTGAGGCCAGGATGTTAGGCCTCGAGCAAAAGTAAGTTTACCGGCTAACTTACCCTCCAAACTGGAACACGTCATGACGTTATGACGTCAGGAATAGATAAGGCTGAGTTACTGCGAAACTCTACCACCTAGTCAGATGTCACGGTGTTAGCGACGGTAAGACTATGTTCGTCTTTTACGAGCTGCCTGGCAGGAAGGCAGATGGTCTTTTCTGCAATGGAGCCTGGACCAACACGGGGAAGGAGCCCGGACCAACACGGAACAATATTTCAAAAACATTTTCTATCGTAAAAAAAGAAATAGTTGGATTCAGTTTTTGCAGTTTTATTGTGATTAGGTAATAATGAAACATAATAAATAATGGTTTAAGAAAACTATAAAAACACGCTTTTATTGCTAATCGAACTAAAAACTAGAAAATAAATTTGAATAAAGAGGAGTTTATGTTGCAGCAGTAGAAGATCGAACAATCAGTCATACTGAATCACCTCACAATAAAATTTGTTATTAACAAAATAAATTAGTCCAGAGTAAAAAGCGTGGGGTGTATTTTACTGCGGTTCAAAACTATCCACTTATATATAGTTGCCAATAGAACGATTAAATTGTTTAAACAAAATATGAAGCACCCCACGCTTTTTACTCTAGATTATTTTTTTTTCTATTAATAACTTAAATTTTATTATAATTTTATTGTGAGGTGATTCAGTATGATTGAATGTTCAATCTTCTACTACTGTAATATAAAACTCCTCTTTATTTAAATTTATTTTCTAGTTTTTAGTTCGATTTGCAATAAAAGCGTGTTTTCATAGTTTTATTAAACTATTAAAAAAATACTATTATTTTTTAAACTAGTATTTATTTTATACTTGTTAGTCTTTGCTAATGGAATATTTTAAACATTTATTTCAAATAGATAAATAAGCCCGCATCCTCTCCATTTCCGCCAGTGCATCTGTAATCAGTATTGCATGGTGTCTTACCTGTCAGCTTAGAACCATCTAGCACTTCAATCTGAAGACCACTAACGGCCAATGTTAATAATATTTCTATAAGGATGGATTTCAAGCAATCTAGATAGCTGCGTATCCGCCGACCTATCCTATACCTAATTGCCATATTTATCCTGTCCACAGATATGTTATTGGCAAGCATAAAAATGGATCAAAATATCAATCTTGGACAGCAAGTTTTGGATTAGGATTGATTATTAATATTGGCCATAAGTGATTTTACTCGACTTAGCTCCACATATGCCTGTCCATCCGCAAAAGTACGGGATCTTAAGTACACCTCGGCGTGGTCTACCGTACAGCCTTGCATCTTGTGCACGGTAGATGCCCAACTTAAAATCACTGGGAGCATACGTCCTTCCACCGTACCGTAGCTGTGCTTGGCCGGGAATTAGATGCCTATAGGCTGAATTAGGAGCTCGCCGTCGTTACCGAAATTACTATGATACGATCATCCAACATGAAGTTCCAGCTCAAATATTCCGGCTAGATCATCAGATCAGCTCGATATTACCATATTATTATACTCAGACCTTGAAACCTAGTCGTGGTCAAAGTTCATTACAAGACCTTTCTAACAAGTCCAAACACGGCTATGATACGATATTCCATCATGGAATGCTAGTGCCTATCTTTTGGCTTCATCATCAGACCTTGAAACCTAATCGTGGTCAAATTTCATTACAAGACCTTTCTAAAAAGTCCAAACACGGCTATGATACGATATTCCATCATGGAATGCTAGTGCCTATCTTCCGGTTTCATCATCAGACCTTGAAACCTAATCGTGGTCAAAGTTCATTACAAGACCTTTCTAACAAGTCTAAACACGACTATGATACGATATTCCATCTTGGAATGCTAGTGCCTATCTTCCGGCATATTTTATTTATCATTGTTACGATTGTTCTAAAAATATTTTTAATAATTTTATTATAACTGTAATATATAATTACGATTTACGTCCAATTGACGTTTAAAAATGTATTTCATAATACTTATTTTAAATAAAACTAATCTGTTCTAATCGCCCACGCTACTACTGCCCTGCTTAGTTCTAATGTTTTTTTTTTTGTTAGTTTCCTAATCATTTCACGAATGACTACCTTAACCTCTCATACGATGAGGTGGTCTTACAGCTAACACTAACATTTATTAAATCCTTCCAAAGATCGTTTAACAAAAATTATGTTTTAGCACTAATTATCGAGACCAGGGGCAACAAAAAATTAGTTTTCCAAATCTTACTGTAAATCCTACTAGAACTCTGCATAATTAATTCTAATGTATACATATTATACATGTGATTCATTTTAAGCTTACTTATTACAATTATACAAAATTGAAATAAAATTTCAATAACATTTGACTTTAAGCGGCTCATTCATAGAAATTAAAACATTGTAAACTAGCTTTGGATGAGGCAGACACGTTTTGCCGATTGATTGATGGCATCATTTTCCAATGCAACACAATCACTGTGGTCTTTAATCCTTTGTAGTTCAAGACGTTTCTTAATTATTGCTCCCTGCTATTTAGATGACAGTCATTCAAAAATTTTGTCTGAGTATTGGTATGTAATCAGTCTTTAGAGATAATATAGGTTTGATTAGCTGTCTGTTACAATTCCTCAGTTTCGGTTTCTCTTCAAGTGTCTGTCCAACATTGCTTTTGCAGCTAATTGTGTTCCTATTCATTCTGTTTGGAAGACAGTGTTTAACTTTGCTAGACTGGTTTAACATGTAGGTCAAGAAAAATGACACCTGCTCCTCTGTCTTTTTTTGTTTTTGAGTCATCAAATCTGCTTTAGAGGTTGTAAGTAAAAGTATTTTTTATTAAAAATCCTCAACCAGAAACAGTAAATGTCAAATTTTTGACTTTGTATTCTGAACTTTTTTAGTGACGGTTACTGGATAAAGTGTACCTCAATTAGCTGTCAAATGACGTCTTCTAAATATTATTATTAAATTGACCAACTCGACTCGACTCGAGTGACCAACAGAAATACAATACGGACAGCAAATATAAAACACGTCATTTCACAGCTATTTGATGAACACTAATATATACACTTTTACTCAATGATTATCACTAAAAATAAACGCAATCAGCCCCCAATAATTTGGCCGCATTGTAACTTCTTTGTACTCTTCAGTTACCTTTGTACTTTTTAAAGAAATAGACGTAAATTTTCATAATTGTTTATTGAATTTAGGTTATAAATGCAGAAAGATTAATATTTTTGGTGACATTTGTTTAGATAAAGTACAGGGTATTTATAAAGAAATAAGTAATTAGGTATCTGCGTCGTATATTTTCTTGATGAGCTTATGAAATTATATCATCGCTTTTTACCGCAGTCTAAGGAACTAACTCCATGCAAACTAAGTTTGTTATTACAAACTTGACTCATGGCAGATGTTAAAGAGCATATCAGAAAATAAATAAAAAACTCTTTGAAGTCGTGAAACGTCAATGTCACGTAGCTATGGACGTCACTGTCATCATTGTTTTGTAATCACAAAAGATATTGCGTTTTGTTAAAAAACGCCGTAAAATAAGATTCAATTGTAGAAAAAATTGATAATTTAATAAAAGCTTTATATAATCAAAGTTCAATTTGAGAACAGCGTTCATTTCAGACAAATTTTAATCGTTTTTGAGTTGGAACAGGGAAAGAAGTATTTTTCAGATTTTGTGTATTTATTTAAGTTTTGCTTAAAAATGGATTGTGTTGCGACTTTAAAGATCCTTGTTATTGGAGAAAGTGGTGTTGGCAAATCCAGGTATGTTGTACAATGAAGAATTACTCAATATCAATTTCCGTGTTGAATAAATTTTCATGACTCATTTCTTCATAGTTACTTATTTGTAGCAAAAGTGCAGGACTGTAAGACTTTTTTTTGGTTTGTAGTCAAATTCGTGTTTAAAACTATTTTGACATTAACATACCTGCATACTTAAGTAAGATATTAAATTAATACAAACCCTGAAATGTTGTATGAGCTTGTAAGGTCGTTCTACATGAATACATTCTTTGTTTCGAGTAAGGATTTTGTTACACACTTGCTTATTACTATGTGCAATATTGTAATACAGTACAAACAAATAATCTATTTTGTCTATAGAAGAAATTGTCTGGAACAAGGATTTAAAATGGTTTGATTAATTGCACTAAGTCGTCGTCCTAATTTTAAACCCCAGAGATTATTATACTAATTAGGTTCTGAATGATCAGTTGAAAAACATAATGTTCTGTGTCTACCTGGGCTGTGGCAGAAAATAACAAATAAAGGCGAATATTCTAACTGTCCAAAAATTTAATTGATATAAATACAAATAAAAGCTAAGGTTATTACACAGGCTACTTAAGTTTCAATAGCTAAAAACTATTTTATCTCTTAACATTGTACCATTAGGTATCTATCAACTCAAAGCTCAACATGAGAAAATAATTATTTTATAGTATAAACTATAAATAGATAAATATCTTCTGACAAATTACACAAATTGTATCTAACCCCAAAGTAAGTATATTATATTTTGATATTAAAAAGGCTTTGAATAAATCAAGCACACAAAAATACATTTTTAAGGAAATAAAAAGATGAAATTTAAAAACACTTTTTTTCTCTTAAATCCTATATTTTTTCTTATTTGAAACCTCAGTAACCCTAGTTTTAGATGTTCATCACACAAATTGCTGCCTTATTTAAAAAAACGTAACCTGATGCTCTCAGCTGGTCTCTGACTCTCAAACAATTCTGAAAACAAAGATATAGGTGTCACTTATGAATAATGGTGATTTACTTTTTTTATAGTTCTCTGGTTCGGTCATGTGGAAAGAATGACAGATGAAAGATTGACTGTCTACAATTATTTAAAATAGTATTTTATTTTAGTATTATCCTGGCATTCACTACAGGAGATTACAATGCATCGTTTCCAGCCACAATTGGAGTTGATTACAAATGCAAGGTTATGGAAGTTAATGGTATTAAAGTGAAGCTAGGGATTTGGGACACAGCTGGACAAGAGCGGTACAGGACCCTGACAAACAGTTTTTACAGGTAATGAGAGTAACAGTTTTGACGAGTGACTTACTGCTTATTAGGTATTTAATTTTTTTAGGTTTTGGACAAGAAATGGCCAGATGAAGAAATTTGTCTCTAGATACTGAAGATGTTGTGGATCTAGGCTATGCTTGGACCTATTTAACTTAACATGAACTTTACCATACCAGTCTGCTTGGTGATAGGAATACAGCACACAAAAGCATTGCTATCGATGTTCAATGATCTATGGGTTAGGCGAGATGGGGCTACTCATCTGGACAAGTTATAGTTGAGGCAATTATTTTCATGACTTGTGACTATTAACATGAGTAATAAACATGTAAAGCTTTTTAAAATTCATTTTTTCAGTTTTCTAATAAAAACATGCCAGGCGCATTGGATATGTGCCTGGTTGGTGATGGATTTGCCACTTATCACATCAACACAAATCTGAGAAGTTGTGGCAAAAATGCCACTTAGTTTTTGTATGTGAAAGGTCAGTGAACAACCTCACAGATCTCCTGATAAAGCTACAGTAAGAAATAACAGTGGCCTATAGACGCTATAGATGTTACCGGTGTATCGCTGTCCTGGGGCTGGGATATCTACTGTGCAAATCTATCAGTAACCCTACCCTCTATGCTGGAACAAGACAGACTCGTGA
Source organism: Calephelis virginiensis (assembly GCA_002245475.1). Lineage (NCBI taxonomy): Eukaryota > Metazoa > Arthropoda > Insecta > Lepidoptera > Riodinidae > Calephelis > Calephelis virginiensis. The sequence continues at coordinate 291,415 of NJDC01005150.1, forward strand.
CTTGGCGGCTGGAAAAGGTGGGCCAGTGGATCCCTACCCGGGCAAGATTCTGCACAGCTCTCTACCATCAGCGGTCTTTTTTGTGATGACCTATATTTTTACCAGTGCTCACCATTTTGGAGTTACCGAGCTACAGAGAGGCAGATGGTCTATTCTACTCAACGGATCCGGACCAACACGGGGAAAACACTCAGTGGTGCTGATCGCTCTAGTGGAATATGCCAGATAATTGCTACATTCTTCCAATAATAGGCATTGAAGTCATCAGTCATCATTACATTTAGATATCAAATATAACAACTTTGAACTCCTTTCAGAGACGCTCATGGTGCAATATTAGTGTATGATGTATCAGAACCAAAAACATTGACTAAACTAAATGAATGGGTTGAAGAATTACAAGTGTATTCAACGAAAAAAAACATTGTATGTTTAGTTGTTGGGAACAAAATTGATAAGGTAATGTAATAATAAATGTAAAATTGACTTTTGCCTTGCTAACTTAGCAATATTAAAATTGAAAATTTTCATTAACCAGGCAAAACTGGCATGCAAGATAGCTAAAACCTATGTTTATCATATCAGTAAAAAACTAACAAATATTTCTAGACAAATTAAACAAATTGATCTACACCCCAATGTAAGCATAGATATTATGCTTCTGTTATGGAATCAGGTTTTTTTTATGACATTGGAAGGCAAACAAGCAGATGGATTTCCTGATGGTAAGAAATTCACGCCGCCTAGAGACGCCAAAGGTGGTAATGGTGCGTTGCCAACCTGAGGCCGAGATGCTTGGCCTCGAGCAAAAGTAAATTTACCGGCTACCTTACCCTCCGAACCGGAACAAGTCAACGGCAAGCACTGACGTTATGGTGGCAGGAATAGGCAAGGCGGTGGTACCAATTCGGGCGAGTCGCTGCGAAACTACCACCCAGTAGAATGTCACTGTGTTGGTGACGGTAAGCCTATGCTCGCCTTTTACGTGCTGCCTGGCAGGAAGGCAGATGGTTTTTTGGCAAAGGAACCCGGACCAACACGGGGAAAATAGGTCAATTGAAATTAGCTTGAGTGCAACGAATTTCAAAAAGAAAATGCACCAATCATTAAAAAGTTTGTTAGCTGCAACAAGTGAAAATACATTTTGAATGATTTCTTTAATTACTCTAGAAACCAATTGGATGCTGACCTAATAACCATCAGACTACTGGAGATTTCTTCTTGAAACAGAAGAAGAATTTTCCAAATTAGTCTTGGTGTCTTGGACTAAACAAAAAACTTATGTTTATATGATTCAGTAGAATTGGGAATCTTCTCTTTTGGCAATTGGTTCCTAGTCCTATTTTACTTCCGTAGTATTGGAAACAGATGAGTTTTCTAATATAAGATCATGGCCTCAAAAAAAATAAATGTTTTTGCTTTAGCCTCGAGCAATACCAAGAGAAGCAGGACAGTCATTTGCACAAAAACATAGAATGCTATTTATAGAAAGCAGCGCAAAAACACAAGAAGGGATAAATTTAGCTTTTGAAGAATTAGTACAAAAGGTAGGATGACCATAATTTTACTTCTTTTTTTGGGATTGCAAATCAAAATAGTTTATTGTTTATATTTGATATTTTCCATCGTCGGCGCTTGGTAAAACTTCCAAATATTCATATTTTTAAAGAAAGAAACACTTGTACTGTTTTACTTATCACATAAGTAATACAACAACATAAGTAAAACAGTACAAGTGTTTCTTTCTTTAAAAATATGTTTATTGTTTATGCTGTCCTCCAAAAAGAGACAGATTTGACTACTGTAATTTCAAATGGCAGTTTGTTATAAGCTTTTTAAAATTCTGCCTTCCCTTGAAATTACGTGCCTTACTACTTAATTTGTATAAAATAGATGTTTTGCATTGTTCACAACAATATCTTAATTGTGTAATCCACAACTAGCCGAAGACACTAAGTCCCACAATGAGATAGGTGGCAAGCCTATCGTCAATCGGGCACATATCCAATCCCAGGCAATGTTATTTTGTACTAGAAAGTTAAAATATAAATAAACGCTACTTTTATAAGAAAATTGAAGATATAAATTTTCAATTTTTTTTGTTGCCCTACCCGGGAATCGAACCCGGGACCTTAAGAATTCAAGTCCGATGTCGGACCGCTAGACCACAGAAATGTAACTGAAAATCTAAACACAGAAGTGTTATGTGTATTGCATGCTTACTATCCATATATTCAAATGCATAAAAGGGATGGTGGGAAGTATTATTTATCTCAGACGATCTATATTTCATTAATAATACCATCGTAATAATGAAATAAAAAATAATTGGCGGAATACGTGGGAAGTGTTGTGTAGATGGAAATATAAATTATTTATCACATTTTGTTGTGTAGATTATTGAGACGCCGGGTCTATGGGAGACGAGTGGGCCATCATCCAACATTCGCATATCAAACGACGAGAGAAGAGAGGAACAGCAGTCTATATGTGATTACACTTGTACCATTTAAATGGAAATTATGAGCAATGGCGTTGAAATTTGGGTTCATCTTTCAATTTTGTCATATTTTATGATCAAGTTTTTTTTTTAAGTTTGATTTTACAATGGCTAAATGTATCATATTATTTTATACAGAAATGTATCGAAATTTACACTAATATTTCTTAATAATTTTTTTGAACGGAGATTTATCATTTTTGCCGTTCTAGGGCGTGTTGTATCAGGCGCCCCTTTTTCCTACTTCCCACTGGCGCAGTCGTGACAATTTCTAGTTTCAGACTCATTGTTGATCAAGGCTTACGTAGACAGTTGTGTCCTATTACCATCAAATAATTATTTATTTTAACTTTCTGTCCGCCCCACCTCGAGATAATTGAACCTTAGGATCAAAATACCTCTACTATTGCTGTTTCTTTTCTTTTGTCCAGTCATCCTCTTTATCTTAGCGTTAGACCCGGTTGTTGCATACTTTTAAGCGTGTAAACCCATCTGTTTACAGGTCTGATTTACAGGGACAGGGTCCTCTGTGGACTTCGACATTATGAATGTATGGACACTGCTAGGGATTTTAATAGCACAAACAATAGATGACGCTGAACAGAATTAAATCAAGCCTTTACGTGTTTTAGTAACGGATATGTAATCGACTTACGTGCTGTAGTGGACAGGAAAAAAAACGGGATGTCGTTATTGTAGGGTTTGGTCTTTGCTTTGGTTTTGGTCTTTAGTCTTTGTCTTTGGGTCTGATGAGTAATTGAGTGGTAAAAATAAGGGGGTCAAAATAACTCCCGATCAACTGGTCCATTCGAGTGTGATAAAAGTTATCATAAAAAAAAATAAGTCATTAAGGGAAGAATACTACAGAGTTTTGAAGGAATATATAATTTTGGGCGATATGGAATTAGCAGATGAAGAGGAAAAAGAGAAAGAGTTAGGGAGAAAAGAAGATGGATAGAGAAACAGAATAAAGCAGCTCGGGCTAAGCTTAAAAGGGAGGAAATGGCGAGAATAAGGAATCTTGTAGATTTGGCATATGCAAATATCGCAGGATACAGCGCTTTATACAAGAAGATAAAGATAAGAAGTTAGCAGCTAATCGAGCCAGACCGGATGCTCTTCAAGCTAAAAAGCAGAAGAAGAACGAATAATGAAAGAAGCCCAATTTGCCAAACCAAAAGCAGATGAGGCCGAAAAGGCAAAGCTTAAAACTGCTAGAGCAGAAAGGAAACAACAGAAAAAATCTCTGGAAAGAACGCAAGTCACACATATGTAGTTAACCTAACATTGCCTAGAATGTTGTTAAAAATATGGTTGTTAGTAATTTGGATTCAGAAAAAAATTTTGAGTAATTGGAATTTTGGAAAATTGGAATAACTTCAACAAAAATTAAGTTAACAAGTTTTCGCTAAATAGACTATATTTTTTCAAGTGTCTAGATAACACTATAATTTTTTTTATTAATATTTAATGTTCTAAAAAAATATTTATTGTTGCTCGCTTTGCGCGGTGGCAGTGAGGCAGCGTTGAAACGGCCGCGCGGAACCCAATTTTCAATGTTAAATTAAAATTACTAATAATGGAGCTACAACTCCAGGAGTCGAGACATATCTTACTGAAATTTTCTCCTCTTTTAGGATCTTTTTTTAATTTTAATTATCTTTAATACTTTTCGAGTTACAGCTACAAAACAGAGACACCCTTTTTTTCTCTTCTTTTTTTGTTTATAACAATTATAATTTTTTAGAGCGGGATTATTCCAAAATTCCAATTACTCAGAATTTTTTTCCGAATTCAAATTACTAACAACCATATTTTTACGTTTACAAGAACTATTTTTCGCAGAAAACTCACTTCTCGACCAGACTATAGGGCGGCGGAGTGTTGTTAGGGATTTTAATAGCACAAACAATAGACGGCGCTGAACGGAATTAAATCATGCTTTTATATGTTTTATTAACGGATATTTAAGCGACTTACGTGCTGTAGTGGACAGGAATAAAAAACGGGTTGTCGGTTGTGTAGGGTTTGGTCTTTGGTCTTTGTCTTGGGTTGTTAATGGTCATTGTCCATGGGTCTGATGAGTAATTGAGTGGTAAAAATAAGGGGGTTAAAATAACTCCCGATCAGATACTAAGCCTTGATTCACGACTTTTGGCCTCAGTTCTTGGGTCCTCTTATACCTCAACCGCTGCGTATAGGTTTTATAATGTTTAGAAATTTCTTACCTACACACGCTGTCGGACTTAAAAACTTAGACTCGGGCGCATATGAGTAAAGCACGTGCGAGACGAGAGTTTGGCGTAGGGTACGATTTTGATTTCGGGCGATGCTTGTGGACGCAATGTATTGGAGTCTAGCATCTCGCTAACGCCCGAATTTCGTGGCGAAATCGTTTCTTCTGGACAAAGTTTTAAAATAACTTTAATTTTTTTGGAATAAGTAAATAGGCATATAAACAACGCCATTGCTTATACTATGATTATGTGATATATTAATAAAATAAATTGTTATAAGTACATTTTTAATACAAATTTTGTTACCACAACTACACATAGCTTATCGTGATCACAAATTGTACCATTATGTAAAAATGTAAAAAAATGTAAATGGAATAAATTAATGTTGTAATTTTTTTTTTGCAATAACAATAGGCACCTAGTCTCCGCCTAGCATGAACATGTATCGATTAATGTTAAATCAAATAAGTTAATCTTGTACGCGCACTCTTAAAAATATGGTTATCCTAGTGCTCAAATAAAACGACTAACCGGCGACTTTGTTGCAAATCATGAACTATGATTTGATTGAACTTTTGAAAACGATCAATGTCCATGCTATGTTTTATGTTTTTTTTATGGGATAGGCCAGCAATCAAGCACAGGGTAGTCTTATACCATCAGGATCTTGGCGGCCTATAGATACCGTAGATGTTACACGTGCGTTGCTGCCCTGCGGCCGGGATGTTAAACCTATTGTGCAAGTCTACCGGCTTCCCTACCCTTTTGATCGGAACAGGATGGAGTAATTATGACGGCAGGAATAGGTAAGGCGTTTGAGCCCTACAGGGCAAGTTGCAGCACATTACTCGACCACCAGTGATCTTGTTAGTACTGACCTATATTTTATCTCGTGTTCGCCTCTAATGAACTTCCTGAAAAAGAGGTAGATTCTATTCTATTCAACGTACCAGACCAACACTGAAACTTACTCTGGGCTTGAATCAGTTTGTGGAATTTGTCTAAAGATTTTAATTTATTTCCGAAAAAGGATAGGTTTCTGAGTTCTAAACCTTTTTTTCCGTTTTCGACATCAGATTGTGTCAAATCAAATGTACTTTGTCTATTTAGGGCGGGACAAAGAGTAGGTACGTTATTATACGAGTAGCACTACGTAATAAGTCGGAATTTCACTTAATGACTTCCACGAAAAAAAAGCCATATCTCATCAAAATTGCTTCAGGCAGTAGCAATCTTGATTAAAGGGGTTTGAAACTTTTTATTTGGACGCTGGCATATCGAACCGCCGCCATTTTGTTTTTTTTTTCGAAATCGCGGCGCACATAAAAAATTATATTACGTACTACCTATAAGGATCTTCTGGCTTAAAAACATTTTTTAAGGTGTTAAGAAATATAATAATATACAAAATATTAGTCAACAGCTCTATTTTTTGCAAGTGACGACTTGTCTCCCTCCATTGTCTCGCCCCCCGCCC